>CM046331.1:6077160-6099660 GCA_025403435.1 Artocarpus heterophyllus | reverse complement strand
ATGCAAGGCCAAGGCCACCTTGTGCCTGCATGCTGATCCTTTGGGTCTTGTCTGAACCATGCATTGGAGGTTACCACATGCCCCCTTGCCTGGGACATGGGCCACCCACATCCAAGATTTGTCACCACTGACTTATTTCGAAGTTCGGAGGTCTAACAAACCACCCCCACCCGATGAAGCTGATGCCCTCGTCGGTGTAGCCTCGAGGTATTCCTGCACTTCTTTCTCAAATTGCCACAAGGTAACGTCCCACTCCCAAGTAGCACTGTTCTCCTCTTCACCCTTCCATTTCAGAAGAAAATCAGTCTATCGATTCTTCTTGCTCATGCCCATTGTTCGATGGTCAAGGATCTTTTCAAACATTTTGTCAAATTGTTTTCTGATAGTGGGCGGAGCCCTCTTCGCCTGTTGCCTTTTGTTCAACAAGTCCTCCTTGTAAGGCTTCAAAAAACTCACGTGGAATGTTGGGTGCACTTTTAGTCGAGGTGGTAGCTTTAACCTATAAGCAACATTCCCAACTTTCTTAATAATTTCAAAGGGACCATCGTACCTTGGAAGAAGCCCATGATGCACTGCTTTACTGCTTATCTTCTTCCAAATCTGTGGGGTCAATTTCTGCAACACCATTTCACCAACATTGAACTCGACTTGGCACCTATGCTGATCAGCAAACTTCTTCATGCACGTGGCTGCTTTCATCAAACTATCTTGGGCCTATAGTATCAATTCCTGCTTCTCTTCCGCAAAGCGCTAGGCTGCTGGACAACTAACTCGCCCTTTGGAATGTGCCACCTCCAATGGGGTCAGGGGCTGATGTCTGAGTGCAAGCTCTACTGGACTCATTCTAGTTGCAGAACTCCGATGTAACTTGTAGGGGAATTGGGCCACACCAAGTAAATCTAGCCAATTCTTTTGACTCGCTGAGATATAATGCCTTAAAAATTCTTCCAATAGAGCATTAATACGCTTCGTTTGGCCGTCGGTCTGTGGATGGTTAGCCGTAGAAAACTTTAACTTAGAACCTATCAAGTTAAAGAGAGCCGTCCAAAACTTACCAGTGAACCTTGAATCACGATCATTGACTATGTCTTCAGGTACACTGAAATATTTCACCACATTCTTGAAAAAGAGCTCTGCCACCACGATAGCTGAGCACTCATGTGGGGCTGCAATGAACACTGCATACTTTGAAAATTGATCTACGATGGCCAACATTGACCGCATAGCTTGGATTGAAGGGAACCCCACAATGAAATCCATAGATATTGATTTCCATGGCTTTTCTGGCACCGGGAGTGGCTGTAATAGTCTGGCTACCTTCCTTCTTTCTGTCTTGTCTTGTTGGCACACCAAACAAGTCTTCACATATAGCTCAACATCCTCCTCCATGTTGGGCCAATAATAGCTGCGGGTTAGTAGTCCCATCATCCCTTCTCTCCCTGGATGTCCCGCCCATTGAGGGTCATGCGTCTCCCGTAAAAGTTCCTGTTTCAAGCCACCCGAGTTAGGAATAAATAATCGATTACCTTCGGCATAAAGGAGTCCGTCATCTTACCAATTACACCTCACTACTCCTTCTCATACTTCCTTCTTGAGATGAACATAGGCCTGGTCCACCTCAGCTTGCTGTTTCACTCAATCAAGAAAAGTTGACTGCACTGCCATCAATGCAGCCACATAGTCCTGCACCTCCTTGCGACTCAAGGCGTCAGTGACTTAGTTTTGCTTGCCTGGTTTATCTTCCTACACAAAGTGGAATTCCGCTAGGAATTCCTGCCATCGGGCCTGTTTTGGGGTTAACTTCTTTTGGGTCTTGAAATAAGTGTTCGCCACATTGTCTGTCAACACTTTGAACTTCATTCCTGGCAAGTAATGCCTCCTAGTGTCAAGGCAGTGCACCACTGCCGTCATTTCCTTGTCATGGGCTGAGTACCGCTGCTCAGCATCCTTAAGCTTCTTACTTTCATAAGCCACAGGGTGGCCATCCTGCACGAGCTATCCACCAAGAGCTCGGTCTGATGCATCCATGTGTACCTCAAATGGAAGCTCAAAATCCAACAATCTCAAGACTGGTTCCGAGGCAACTGCTACCTTCAGCTTCTCAAAGGCTTCTTGACATGCGTCTGTCCACGCCCACTTTTGCTCCTTTCCTAGCAAATCTGTCAAAGGGCTTGCCTTCTTTGAATACCCTTTGATGAACCGTCGATAGTAATTTGCCAAACCAAGAAAAGAACGCAAGTCTGGCACCTTCGTTGGCGCAGGCCAATCAATGATTGCCTTCACCTTGTCCTCGTCCATCCGAATATTGCCTTTGGAAATCCAATGGCCCAAGAATTTGATTTCTTGCCTGCAAAACTCACATTTTTCTTTCGTCATAAATAACTTGTATTCTCTAAGCTGTGAGAATACTTGCCGCAAGTGATTAACAAGATCCATCAAGGATCCCGAGTAAACAACAATATCATCCAAATAAACAACCACAAACCGATCAAGAAATTCATAGAGTACCTCGTTCATTAAGTTGCAAAACATGGCAGGGGCATTGGTTAAGCCAAAAGGCATCACCAAAAACTCAAATGAACCATACCTCGTCACACAAGCCATCTTGGTCTCATCCCTCTCGACTATCCGCAACTGCCAATAGCCTAACCATAGGTCCAGCTTTGTGAAGTATGACGCACCTGCCAGTCGATCGAACAACTCCGTTGCATTGCGAATTGGGTACTTATTCTTGATAGTCACCTTATTAAGGACCCGAAGTCTATGCACATCCAAAATGAGCCATCCTGCTTCCTCTAAAATAGCATAGGGGCACCATAAGGGGCATTTGATGGTTGTATGAAACCAGCATTCAACAACTCGTTAAGCTGATTCCTCAGCTCGACCAACTCTGATGGGGCCATCTAATAAGGGGCTTGGGCTAGCGGCCTAGCACCTGGCTCTAGCTCGATCTTGTGGTCCACCGCTCGCCTCGGTGGTAATTCCTTTGGCAGCTCTGAGGGCATCACGTCTGAGAACTACTCCAACACCGTTGCAACTTCATTAGGCACCTCCACGACCTGATCTGGTTTGATTTTCACGAGGGATACAACGTAAGTAATCTCGCCCTTTTTCACCCCGTTTTTAAATTGCTTAGTCTACTGCATCTCTAACTTACTCTCGACCTGTCCAGAGAAGTTAGCGTGAATAAAACAAGGATTTCATTCCTCATTTACCAACATACCCGATAGATGAGGCAAGATTGTAGCCTTGGCTTGAATGAAGAAATCAATCCCCAAGATCAACTCAAAATCATCGAAGGCTGCGACGGTAAGATTTATCTATCCCTCCCAAGCACCAACTTTGAGGGTCGTTGTGGCCACACCTTGGACTAGAGTAGCACCCAAGTTTACCGCCTTGATTTTGCATGGACTCTGGTTTACCACTAAACCCAACTTGTCCACCATTCTATTAGAAAGGAAGTTGCTGGTCACTCCAGTGTCCAGCAAAGCTCTTACGGTCTTCCCATTTAGTTGCACCGCTGCATACAAAAGACCCCTATTTGGGGCTGACTTAACCGTTGAAACTGCATTAAGGAGTTGGAGAGGGTTTAACCGTGAAGTGTTAGATCCACCTGTATTCTCCTCTCCTTCGAACTCTTCAATAGCATTTAATCTTTCTCGCTTTGGGCATTTCTTGGCCATATGTGGCCCCCCACAAATAAAACAGCCTGCTTCCTTCTTGTCTCCCTTGGACTCACCTTGTTCGGTCGTCTTTTGCCCCTTCCCATTGGATTTCTTAAAATCCTTAAAGGGGCCTTTACCCTTTTTGGCTTCCTGACCCTTCTTCTTGTCACCAATTGAGGCAGTTGGGGTGGGTCTAAAGTCGACTAAGCCCTCCGCAGCAGCAATGGCCAAAGGAAGGTCCTTCACGCCTTGTCTCCGCAACTCGGCATGTGCCCACGCTTGCAAGCCTGACAGAAAGTTGAATAGCTTGTCTGCATCTGACATATCTTTGATGTCCAACATCAAAGAACTGAACTCCCACATAATCTCAAACAGAACTCGTCTGTCGAAGCTTCTTGAGTGCTTCTCGTGCAATCCATCCGATGTTGCACGGGAGGAACTGATCCTTTAGTTCCTTCTTTAACGTTTCCCAATCCTCAATCAGAGGTTTGCCAGCCCTTGTCTCTCCCGATATCTGGGTCCGCCACCATAGTTTAGCATCACCAAATAAATACATGCTAGTTATGGTTACCTTTTCACAATCTAGAATATGAGCGGTCTTGAAATACTACTCCATATCCTACAA
Source organism: Artocarpus heterophyllus (assembly GCA_025403435.1). Lineage (NCBI taxonomy): Eukaryota > Viridiplantae > Streptophyta > Magnoliopsida > Rosales > Moraceae > Artocarpus > Artocarpus heterophyllus. The sequence goes on along the minus strand of CM046331.1, from coordinate 6,095,370 downwards.
GAAATTCTCCAGTTCTTTGGCGTTACGGCCACCATTGAACGCCTTAGGTTCTGGAACTTTGATCTTTGAAGGGGCCTCATCCATGGCCTGAGGGATCGCCACGGCCCTCTTGAGGATACTTATCTCATCCTCTAGTCTCTTCGAGTTTTCCTTCACCAAGTCAATCATGGTGATGAAGTCCTACATCATGGAGGAAAACCGCTCTTCCATGTCTCGCAATGTGTCAGACCGAACCGTGTTCAAGGCTGCCAAGCCTGACGTGCCACCTACACCGCAAGACTCACCGCATCGTCGCTTTGAGGATTCCAAACGAAGTCCTCCAAGTGACTAACTCTTTCACGGAACTCATTCATCATAACGGTTGCAAGAACGTCCGCCGTTCTCGGCTCTGATACTAGTTGTCACAAGGGCCAAATTTTTCACCGAAAGTCTGCCACTATGAGGCACTAAGCCACCCGACCTAGTCAGCCTACCCAAGTGTTTACCCACGATGATCCAATAATCAAACACACAAAACGAACTTACGGAAACCACTTTCCAACCTTTTATTAATTCACAAAAGGAATACAAGTTTTTGTTGGAAAAATAATGCGCAGCGAAATTTTTAAAATTTTTCATCAGAGTATTTTCTAAAACACAAGTTTGACATGCTATATGTATAAATTAGATAGATCTTACTAACCTCGTGTACCGAAGAACCTTCGCAACCTGTGTAGAGAAGTAACATTCTAGAAGAGCCTTAACCAACTGGTCTTCTTTGCTATTCTCTATCCACAATCGGAGTGAGTGTGGGCTCACACGTACAGCTCTTCCACCGGTGACTCTCCTTCCAACCAATAGAGAGAACCCAAAGCTAGTGTTCGTGATTTGCGAACAAAAGCTCTCAGGGAGTTTTCAGATGCTCACTAGAAGAGTATCACTCTTAATCTCTCAATTGATCTAAATAAATCATGAGACTCACTCCCTTTATATACCTATTGGTCCTGGGGTCAGTCCTTATCAGATTAGGTCTCAAAAGTTTGAAATAGAATCAAGTTTGGATCAATATCTGATAAGATCCACGTGAAAATACGTAATCTTATCGCTCGTTGATCGGCAGGCCAAACAAGCCCCATCGGCAAGCCGAACACGTCATTTGGCAGGCCGAACTCCCGCGTAAATATCTCCACGAATCTTTTATTTTCTACCCGAGATTCTATAGGATAAAGTCTCAGTTTTGATTCAAATAACCCAATAGAAAGTTATCTGATCAAAACAAACTTTATCAAGGTAATCTCTAAGAAAATAAATCAATTCACAATAATTCTACAAGTTTATCTTGATCTAATTTATCCAAAATTAAATAAACCGATAAACAGACAAGAATTATCCGATCCCAATAATTCAGCAAGTTTATCTTAAATTAATTTCTTACAAAATTAATTCAACTGATAAAAAGACGTGAATTATTTGATTCTTACAAATTTTAAACCAATATGATAAATCCGACATAAGTCACCAATTATAGGAAAAGCATGCCACGTCGTTACAGGATTTTGTGACCTAGCAAAGGGGACCAAAATGAACCTATAAAGTTCAAGCTCATGATAATTATGAAACCCAATATCCTAGATATTACATTTCACAATTATCAACTCCAACGCTACTCCACTAAAAGCTTGGAGCTGCACTCTCGAACTTTATAGAATTACGAAGCTTGTACAGCTAAGTCTCCATGACATATCAAAGTGTATCGTATCCCCATATGATAATCCATAATCGGCTTAAGGACAAGTTCTGTTTTACCATCCCGATTATTTTTATCTGATGTTCCATTATCTCACCATCAGAAAACTTACTATCCAAAGATAGTATACCATTCGGTTACACCTATGTATCCAAATGGTTGAGCGCTCCAGTTTTCCAATTACAGGACAACGCATATAAGAGGATATCATTACTCCTAAAGAAGAGCTATGGATTCCATATTTAAGAATAACAAGTCTATGCTATCAAGAGTCATGTCTTCAACGTACCGGCATGCATACCACTATTGAGATGTGGGTGTCACCCTTTGGTACATCAAAAGACACAATTCGAGACAACGGGTCCATTATTCATCTTAGGATTAAGATACAATACAAATGATTGTCTAAAGTGAATCGATTTGCCAAGAGAGAATTATTAATCCAAATCAATTCACTTTATGTCCCGATCCAACACAGCGTCACCTATGACAACATGCCAATGTTTCTATTCACAGAGTCCAACTCCGATGGTCAAGACAAACCATCTCCCCAAAGGGATATAGACAACATAACAATCTTTACATGAATAATGCACCCAACTTTATTCCCTCGATTGTGGATCATACGTTTTAGACTGTCACCTTAACAATCTTGTCTTCTGCATAATCATCCCATCATATGCCCAATTCTTAAGGTTTAGACTGACAATCTCAGACTACTGTTTGCTTATCATACATTCAACAAATATGAACGTAAAGAGGACAAGATTTGGTATATATAAATGAATAAATTCTTTATTGATAAAAATTTCTCCAAAAACGTATTACATTTTCATTCCTTTGGGCATACATGTCCTCTTACGCGATCTTGCAAACCGTGACATGCCCGCCCTCAACGAAGTCCTTTATCACATGATACTTCCGATCAATATGCTTACTCTTCTTGTGAAATCTTGGTTCCTTAGCATTAGCTACCGCCGTACTGTTATCACAGTACAGTGATACCGCCTTGCCCATACCAAGAACTACCTCAAGATCCCCAAGGAACTTGCAGAGCCACACTGCTTCTTTTGAAGCATCACTAGCTGCCACATACTCGGCCTCCATCGTTGAATCCGAAGTGCAATCTTGCTTCGCACTTCTCCAACTTATGGCACCGCCGCCCAGAGTAAACACAAACCCCGAAGTTGATTTCCTAGAATCCAGATAGGATTGAAAATCTGAATTAGTATATCCTAGAGGAGTTAGGTCCTCACCCGAATATACCAGTATATACCCTCGAGTGCTTACAAGGTACTTGAAAATATGCTTTACCACAACCCAATGGTTCGGTCCTAGATCCACCTGAAATCGACCTACAATCCCAACCGCATAGTTAATATCTGGTCGAGTACAAAGCATGGCATACATGAGACTACCCACTGCCGAAGCATAAGGCACCTTCTTCATGTATTCTCTTTCTTCATAAGACTTTGGAGAGTCTTTCTTAGAAAGAGAAATTTTTGACCTAGATGGTTGCCCACCTTTCTTAGAATCCTGCATTGCAAACCTCCTGAGAATTATATCTATGTAGCTAGCCTGTGACAAAGCTATCATTTTGTTCTTCCTATCCAGAAAGATCTGGATACCGAGAACAAAATTAGCCTCACCCAAGTCCTTCATGTCAAACTGCTTGGTCAACCATAATTTGACCGATGATAATGCCCCAATGTCATTGCCAATTAGCAGAATGTCATCTACATAGAGCAATAGAAAAACCACATTCCCATCCTTAATGTGTTTGTAAACACATGGTTCATCCACATTTTGTGAGAACCCATAAGTCTTGATCACTTGATCAAATCTTATGTTCCAAGAACGGGAAGCCTGCTTAAGTCCATAAATTGACTTTAGCCGCTTACAAACCTTACCCTCTTGACCCGCGACCTTGAACCCATCTAGTTGTTCCATATAAATGGACTCATCAAGATAGCCATTTAGAAAAGCCGTCTTGACATCCATCTACGATATCTCACAGTAGAAAGCGGCAGCTATGAACAAGAGAATCCGGATGGACTTAAGCATGGCTACAAGTGAAAAGGTTTTCTCATAATCAATTCCTTCCTTTTGCGCATAACCCTTAGCTACCAATCTAGCCTTAAAGGTTTCAACCTTTTCATCTACTCCTATTTTCCTCTTGTAGATCCACTTACACCCTATGGGTTTTACCCCTTCGGGAAGATCCACAAGCTCCCAAACTCAATTAGTCTCCATAGACTTCATCTCTATGTTCATGGCCTCTGTCCAAAGTCTTGAATCAACATCCTCCATAGCCTCTGTGTAAGTATAAGGATCCCTGTCATGTTCATCCGGTTCAGCCAAGAAGACTTCCCCATTGAACATATACCTCTCAGGTTAACGCCCGATCCTCCCACTACGCCGAAGCCCCTGAGATTGTTGTTCAGGTTTGTTTGGTTTTTCTACACAGATCAGAATGGTTTCGTTCGAAACCTCCGGAGTGATTTGATCACTCCTTAACTCCTCAAGCACCACTTGCTTTGAGGTTTAAAGTCGTCCATGTAACTCTCCTCAAGGAAAGTTGCTTTAGTTGAAACCATGACTTTATTTTCCTTTGGGTTATAAAAATAACCCCCTTTAGTCCCTTTTGGATATCTTAAAAGCACACAAACTTCCGAACGTGCTTCCAACTTATTCGGATCCTTAAACAGGACATGAGCCGGACATCCCCATATGCGATATGGTTTAAGGATGTCTTCCTACTTGTCCACAACTCGTGAGGAGTTTTAGGGACTGATTTTGAAGGCACATTGTTCAAAAGATAACATGCTATTTGTAGTGCATATCCCCAAAAGGATAAAGGTAATGATGAATAACTCATCATGGACCTGACCATGTCCAACAAAGTCCTATTCCTTGATACAAACCACGCCAAGAGCTGACGCGACCCTAACCAAGATTGGTTTCCAAGATCAAAATTTCTAACCAGTTTTGGATGGAACCGCGACCCGATGCCCAACAAGAAGCACGAACCTTGGTATGTGAGGACGCCACAATCAGCTATGGATGGACTGACTGATAAGTCTTGGTATGTGAGGATGCCACAATCAGCGATGGATGGACTGATTGATAAGTCTATGAACGCCACGAAAATTTCTGATAAGTTCGAATAATTCGTTTAGGAACCAAAGAGAATTAAAACCTCAAATTGTGTTAATACTTGTATTCCATTGAATGAAATTCGTTACAATATATAGGGGTTCCTATGCAAATTTTCAGCTCCTAATTCCCATGGAATTTTGGGAAAATCATTTACCAAATGTCAAATCTAAACTATATAAGGAAAGTTCCCTTAATGGCTTAAAATCCTTACAATAATAGAAATAACACAAACACAAAAAGGAAACTAGACATTAAAAGGTCATAAGCTAATTCTTCTGGCCATGTGTCACCTCAAAACGGGAAAGTAATTGAAATGGAAATTACTCAATCCCTTCTAGAGCTTGAATCACGCATTTGTTGGTCTGGTTGTCGCATGCAATTCCCTCAATGGGCCTCCATGCAATGGCTTGAGCCCAAGTTGCTTGAATCAGCCCAATAAGCGTTTCTTTAAACTTCTTCGTACGAGCTCTCGTAACCGGACCAATGGGAACTTGAATTGGATCTGAATATGTCTCCCACGTGCTCTTGCTTGTGCTAACGATGTCCTCATCATTCCCCTCCTCTTGAGAATGATTTGTCCTCAAATTGTCGCCTGCATCAAAAGGACTTAGGTCAGAAACATTAAAGGAGGCACTTACACCATACTCACCTGGCAAGTCTAGCTTGTATGCATTATCATTGATCCTTTCAAGGATTTGAAAAGGACCATCCCCTCTAGGCAACAGCTTGGATTTCCTTTGTTCCGGAAACCGTTCCCTGCGTAAGTGCAACCACACCCAATCGCCGGGCTCGAAGACGAGCTTGCGACGCCCTTTGTTGGCTTGTTCAGCATATTGTTTAGTCCTTCGCTCGATGTTGAGTCTTGCCTTCTCGTGTATCTACTTAACAAGATCAGCTTTTCTTTTTCCATCTAAATTCAGATGCTCAGACAAAGGTAATGGCATTAAATCCAAAGGAGTCAAAGGATTATAACCATAAACAATTTCAAATGGTGAAAATTGAGTAGCAGAATGAACAGATCGATTATAACCAAACTCAACATGTGGTAAACACTCCTCCCATGTTTTGATGTTCTTTTTAATGACAGCCCTCAACAAAGTAGACAAGGTTCTATTCACAACTTCTGTTTGACCATCGGTTTGTGGGTGACAAGTAGTCGAAAACAATAGCTTAGTCCCTAACTTAGCCCACAAAGTCTTCCAAAAGTAGCTTAAGAACTTGGTGTCCCTATCAGAAACAATTGTCCTAGGCATACCATGAAGTCTCACAATTTCCCTAAAGAACAAATCAGCAACATTGGAAGCATCATCTGTCTTGTGGCATGGAATAGAATGAGCCATCTTGGAAAACCTATCCACAACCACAAATATCGAGTCTCTTCCCCGTTTAGACCTAGGCAAACCTAACACAAAATCCATCGAAATATCAATCCAGGGTTCACTAGGTATTGGTAAAGGGGTGTATAAACCATGGGGCTGCACTCTTGATTTAGCCTGCCTACAAGTTACACATCTACCACAAAGCCTCTCAACATCTCGTTTCATATGTGGCCAATAGAAGTGTTCCTGCAACATAGCCAAAGTCTTCAATACCCCAAAATGTCCCATCAATCCTCCCCCATGGGATTCTCTCACTAGCAAATCTCTTAATGAACAATTAGGCACACATAATTTATTCTCCCGAAACAAGTATCCCTCATGCCTAAAGTACTTACCACTAGCAAATCTCTCACAAGCTTGATACTCAGTACTAAAGTCACAGTCATTAGCATATAACTCTTTAATGTGTTCAAAACCCAGTAGTTTAGCATTAAGAGTTGAGATTAAGACATACCTGCGAGAAAGTGCATCGGCAACGATGTTTTCCTTACCTTGCTTGTAGCGAATGACATACGAAAACGTCTCTATGAATTCTACCCAACGAGAATGCCCTCTTGTTCAGCTTGTGTTGGCCCTTCAAGTGTTTCAGGGACTCATGATCGGTGTGAATCATGAACTCCTTAGGCCATAGGTAGTGCTGCCACGTCTCTAATGCCCGAACCAATGCATACATCTCTTTATCATAAGTTGGGTAATTAAGAGTTGCCCCATTCAGCTTCTCACTGAAATATGCTACTGGTCTCCCTTCCTGCATTAAAACAGCACCAATTCCAACACCTGAAGCATCACATTCAATCTCAAAAGTTTTGGAAAAATTAGGTAAGGATAACAATGGAGCATTTGTCAACTTCTCCTTGAGTAGCTGAAATGCCTTTTCTTGCTCTTCTCCCCATCTAAACCCAACATTCTTCTTGATGACTTCAGTCAGTGGTGCGGCTATAGTACTGAAATCTTTCACAAACCGTCGGTAGAAACTAGCAAGTCCATGAAAACTCCGTACGTTTCCCACACTAGTTGGACTCGGCCACTCCTGGATGGCTCGCACCTTTTCTTCATCAACCTGTATACCTTGAGCACTAACAACAAAACCAAGAAACAAAAGCTTATTTGTGCAAAAGGTACACTTCTTAAGGTTAGCATACAACTTTTCCTTCCGTAAAACATCTAAAACAAGTTTCAAATGTTCAATATGATCATCTAAATTGCTGCTATAGATAAGGATATCATCAAAATAAACAACGACAAATTTTCCAATAAAAGCTTGCAAAACATGGTTCATTAAATGCATAAATGTGCTAGACGCATTGGTTAAACCGAAAGGCATTACCAACCACTCATACAAGCCTTGTTTTGTTTTGAAAGCCGTCATCCACTCGTCTCCCTCTTTCATGCGAATTTGATGATATCCACTCTTCAGATCAATTTTGGAAAACACACAAGCACCATGCAATTCATCCAACATATCATCTAAGCGAGGAATGGGATGTCGATACTTTACCGTGATGTTGATGATGGCTCAACAATCAACGCACATCCTCCAAGTCCCATCTTTCTTAGGCATAAGTAAAACTGGTTCGGCACACGGGCTCATGCTTTCTCTCACATGTCCCTTCTCCATCAACTCACTTACCTGCCGTTGGAGTTCCTTTGTCTCCTCGGGATTACTCCTATAGGCTGGTCGGTTTGGGATTGTAGCTCCAAGTATGAAGTCGATTTGATGTTCAATCCCACGGATTGGAGGTAAACCTTGCGATGTTTCCTCGGGAAAGATATCCTCATATTCCTACAAAAGAGAAGCAACAGAACTATGCAAGGTGGAATCAAGATCGTTAGTGTTTAATAACGCCTCCTTGTACATGAGTAACATCATCAGCTGATTAGAAAACAAAGCTCTACTCACATCACTCTTTCTTGCATAAAAGTTTGTTTTTCTCCCTACTTTTCTCTCATTAGCTGATTGTGAATTCTTTTCAGCTCTCTCAATTTTCTCTCCCTTGCTCTCTTTGCTCTCCTTTTTCTCGGCCATCTCTTCTTTCTTCGCTTTTTTTTTTCCGGATCCTCTTGTTTTTCTTCTTTTCCCTTCTTTTTTTTTCTTTTCTTTTCTTTTTGGATCTTTTTTTTTTTTTTAAACCGACTTTGATAATGGAAATCAAAACTCACGAATAACTGAAACAAACATAAACTAAGAGAACGGATAAGCAAAACCTGATTAGAACCTCGCTCTGATTACCAAATGATACGAACCATGCCAAGAGCTGACGCGACCCTAACCAAGATTGGTTTCCAAGATCAAAATTTCTAACCGGTTTTGGATGGAACCACGACCCGATGCCCAATAAGAAGAACGAACCTTGGTATGTGAGGACGCCACAATCAGCTATGGATGGACTGACTGATAAGTCTTGGTATGTGAGGACGCCACAATCAGCTATGGATGGACTGATTGATAAGTCTATGAACGCCACAGAAATTTTCGATAAGTTTGAATAGTTCGTTTAGGAACCAAAGAGAATTAAACCTTAAATTGTGTTAACACTTGTATTCCATTAAATGAAATTCGTTACAATATATAGGGGTTCCTATGCGAATTTTCAGCTCCTAATTCCCATGGAATTTTGGGAAAATCATTTACCAAATGTCAAATCTAAACTAAATAAGGAAAGTTCCCTTAATGGCTTAAAATCCTTACAATAATAGAAATAACACAAACACAAAAAGGAAACTAGACATTAAAAGGTCATAAGCTGATTCTTCTCGCCATGTGTCACCTCAAAACGGGAAAGTAACTGAAATGGAAATTACTCAATCCCTTATAGAGCTTGAATCACGCATTTGTTGGTCTAGTTGTCGCATGCAATTCCCTCAATGGGCCTCCATGCAATGGCTTGAGCCCAAGTTGCTTGAATCAGCCCAATAAGTGTTTCTTTAAACTTCTTCGCACGAGCTCTCGTAACCGGACCAATGGGAACTTGAATTGGATCTGAATATGTCTCCCACGTGCTCTTGCTTGTGCTAACGATGTCCTCATCATTCCTTCTCTCCGCTACGCCATTCTACTGCGGAGTGCCCGGCGTAGTCAAATGGGACAAAATCCCATTCTCTAACAAGTGTTCTAAGAACTCATCAGAAAGGTATTCCCCACCTCGATCGGATCGAAGTACCTTTATGGGTCTACCCAATTGCTTTTTCACTTCAGCCCGAAACTCCCTGAACTTGTCAAAAGTTTCGCTTTTGTGGTGCATTACATACACATACCCATATCTTGAGTAATCGTCAATAAATGTGACGAAGTACTCATACCCTCCTCATGCCCGAATGTTCATCGGTCCACAAACATCACTATGCACAAGTTCTGGAACCCCTTCGGCCCTATTGCCCTTAGACCCGAATGGTCTTTTGATCATTTTACCCTCCAAACAAGATTCACATTAAGGTATAGATTCCACCTTTAAGTGACTTAAAGGTCCATCCCTTACCAACCTTTGAATCCTATTCAGGTTAATATGACCAAGGCGCAAATGCCAAAGATAAGTCTTATTAGAGTGAGAAGTTTTAAGACTTTTAGAGTCATTATCATTTATCTCAGCATTAAGCAATAAGTCCATCATAGGTTTGATAAAGTATAGATTATTTTGCATCCATCTAGAACAGATAAAAGATTTGTTTTACGAATCACCACTTTTTTATTAAAAGATACCATGTAGGAGTCTTTAAACAAGATACAAAAATTAAATTCCTTTTAAATTTAGGAACATAAAAACAATCTTGCAAAATTAAATTCCTATAATTATCAAAGTAAAGATGGACATCTCCCACTGCTTCCGCTGAGACCAAGGATCCATTGCCCATCCGAAGCGTGAAGTCTTCATGTAGTAGACTTCTCGTTTCTTTGAACCCCTGCAGAGAAACACAAACATGATTAGTTGCACCGAAATCTACGACCTAGATGTCACTGGATTCCTCAACCAAACAAGTCTCTAAATACTGAAGATCACACCTACCTCCTTTGGAAAGGAAGTCCTTGCAATGCTTCTTAATATGCCCGACCTTTCCACAGAAGAAGCACTTTAGCTTCTTTGGGTCCTTCTTCTTCTTCTTCTTGCTCTTGGTAGTAGCAGGAATAGAAGACTTCCCATTCTTGGCCCATTGCTTCTTTCCATTTCCAGAGTTAGAATTACAGCTAGAAGCAGCTACCAAGTTGGCCTCACCACCAGCAGGAGACTCCCTGATCAGCAGTTCGAACTCCTGTAACTGTTTCATCAGTTCTGTTAAGGTCATATCCCGTCTATTACTTAAATTAAAAGTAGCTCTAAATGGAATAAATTCCTTAGACAGAGTCTCAAAGACCATAGTCATCTGAGTTTCAGCATCGATGTCGGCTCCATTGGTTTGAGCCTCAGTGAGGTAACCCATGACCAACATCATGTGATCCTTTACAGATGTCCCCGATCTCTGTCTACAGTTTAAGAGTTTTCGAAGCCCCCCTTGCTGCTTTGTTATGGCCTGGCCTCCAAACATATCCTCAAGATTATCCAAGATCTACTTCGCAGTGTCATAATCCTGATGTTGAGCCTGCAGCACGTTGTTCATGCTAGCCATAACATAGCAGCGGACTTGATCATTAGCATCTTTCCAGCGGTCATACACTTGGAATTGCTTATTAGATGAGTCTCCCGTAGGCCCGGGAGGACAAGGGGTTGTCAGTACATATTTTAGTTTCTCAAAGGACAGGACGATATCTAGGTTTTGTTTTCAATCATTGTAATTCTCACCGGTTAATTGGTTTTTGTCAAGCATCGATGATAAAGCGTTTTTAGACATTTTCAATCTACATTAAAGAACCATATACCAAACATAAGCAAACATATAATAATAATTTAGTAAGATAACACAATCATGTGAAATTATACAAATGTGTTTATGTGTCAAAACCTTGAAAATATCACAACCTTACAACGATAATTCCAAACTCATAATTTAACAAGCTCCTAGGGGAGTCATGCCAAATTCAATCAGGGACACGGATCCCCTCCTGATTAATATATGCCATCCAAGACCCGTGTGATCTATCATATATTAATAATCGTTTCTTTGGCCATTAATTTTAGTAACAGAGCTCCTAGGGGAGGTTAATAATAAAATTAACGTGAGTGTATAACCATCGTTTCAATATTTCATCCATGATTTATAATCACCACCTAGTGGTGTGGAACCATAATCATACTAAAATACCTTATCCTTTTAGAGATCCAATCTGGTACATGATAGAAATCCCTTCCTAGGGGTCGGGACCACCATGTTCTTCCTATGGACCAATGATGGAGGCCTTAGGTTCTCTCTTCGAAAACCTTCTCCCACTCAATCTTTTGAAATCAAGGTTTTATTTTAAAATTATGCATGGACAATTTTAATATGAGCGGCACTTCCTATTCTATATGACATGTTATCAATATATATGGCAAATCATATTATAGTGCAGACAAGCAAAGCAATCAAGCAAAGCTACAAGCAAAATAATAATAACCGTAATATTATGGCTCCACCCTAGAAAATAGAAAACTAAGCTGTATCCTCAAGCTGTATCCTTCTTCACATAATTCCCATCTTCAAGTCGTCAATCCCGTATGAATCAAAAACTTCATATTTTCGGCCATATCCAAATTTAATGTTTCTCAGAATCGTCTCAAAAATAAAATTAAAACTGCATCAGAAAATCATACCTTTTCTGGAAACTTTTTCTAGCTCTCGGTCGGCAGGCCGATCTGGATGATCGGCCTGCCGGTCATGTTCCATCAGCCTGCCGATCCATAATAAAGGTTTGGCTTGCCGAACTAAAAGTTTGACCTGCCGACAGAGCCAGCCAATTTCTACCCCACTAACGGCCTGCCGGACCACACGTTCGGCCTGCCAATCTGTGACCATCACCCTGCCGAACTGTGATGTCCGGCATGCCTACCGAGCAAAAATCCTTATTCTAGAAAATACAATTTTAATGTAATTCATCAATTTTATTTTCAACAATTCAAAAACATAAAATTAGAGACTCAGGAAATACCTGGGTGCCCCATCATCAATCTTCTAGATCCGTCTTCTCTGAATAATTATTTAATTACAAAATTCTTACAAATTTAAAATTAAATAACAATTCCTAGACGGATATGATAGTCCGCCATCTAATTACATGAAAAAACCCAGATACATATTCTAACCTCTAAGGAACCATAATCGGTATTAATTAATTAATAATTAATTGAACAACGATTTAATCAACCATAATTAATTAATAATCATTCACCACATAATCCATGACAACATATAATTATATAGAAACCGAGAGTGCCAACTCTCTATAAAATTAAATTCAAGCATAGGAGAGATTAAGATCACAAAATTTATGCATATATCATGATCACAAACTTGCAAATTTATGTAAAAACCTTGGCTCTGATACCAATTGTTGGCAAAACAATGCGCAGTGGAATTTTTAAAATTTTTCATTAGAGTATTTTCTAAAACACAAGTTTGACATGCTATATGTATAAATTAGACAAATCTTACTAACCTCATGTACCGAAGAACCTCCGCAACCTGTGTAGAGAAGTAACGTTCCAAAAGGGCCTCAACCAACTGGTCTTCTTTGCTATTCTCTATCCACAACCGGAGTGAGTGTGGGCTCACACGTACAGCTCTTCCACCGGTGACTCTCCTTCCAACCAATAGAGAGAACCCAAAGCTAGTGTTCGTGAATTGTGAACAAAAGCTCTCAGGGAGTTTTTAAATGCTCACTAGAAGAGTATCACTCTTAATCTCTCAATATTGATCTGAGTAAATCATGAGACTCACTCCCTTTTGTTATAGCTATTGGTCCCGGTGTTAGTCCTTATCAGATTAGGTCTCAAAAACTCAAAACAGAATCAAGTTCGGATCAATATTTGATAAGATTCGCGTGAAAATGTGTAATCTTATCTCTCGTTGATCGGCATGCCGAATAGCCTGATCGGCAGGCCAAACAGGCCCCATCGGTAGGCCGAACACGTCATTCGACAGGCCAAACTCCTGCGTAAATATCTCCATGAATCTTTTATTTTCCACCTGAGATTCTCTACGATAAAGTCTTAATTTTGATTCAAATAACCCAATAGAAAGTTATCTGATCAAAACAAACTTTATCAAGATAATCTCTAAGAAAAATAAATCAATTCACAATAATTCTACAAGTTTATCTTGATCTAATTTATCCAAAATTAAATCAACCAATAAATAGACAAGAATTATCCGATCCCAATAATTCAACAAGTTTATCTTAAATTAATTTCTTACAAAATTAATTCAACCGATAAACAGACATGAATTATTTGATTCTTACAAATTTTAAACCAATATGATAAATCCGACATAAGTCACCAATTATAGGAAAAGCACGCCGTGTCGTTAAAGGATTTTGTGAGCTAGCAAAGGGGACCAAAATGGACCTATAAAGTTTAAGCTCATGATAATTATGAAACCCAATATCCCAGATATACATTTCACAATTATCAACTCCAACGCTACTCCACTAAAAGCTTGGAGCTGCACTCTCGAACTTTATAGAATTACGAAGCTCGTACAGCTAAGTCTCCATGACATATCAAAGTGTATCGTATCCCCATATGATAATCCATAGTTGGCTTAAGGACAAGTTCTGTCTTACCTTCTCGATTATTTTTATCTTACGTTCCATTATCTCACCATTGGAAAACTTACTATCCGAAGATAGAATACCATTCGGTTACACCTATGTATCCAAATGGTTGAGCACTCCAATTTTCCAATTACAGGACAATGCATATAAGAGGATATCATTACTCCTAAAGAAGAGCTATGGATTCCATATCTATGAATAACAAGTCTACGCTATCAAGAGTCATGTCTCCAACGTACCGGCATGCATACCACAATTGAGATGTGGGTGTTACCCTTTTGTACATCAAAAGACACAATTCGAGACAACGGGCCCATTAGTCATCTAAGGATTAAGATACAATACAAATGACTATCTAAAGTAAATCGATTTGCCAAGACAGAATTATTAATCCAAGTCAATTCACTTTATGTCCCGATCCAACACATCGTCACCTATGACAACATGCCAATGTTTCTATTCACAGAGTCCAACTCCGATGGTCAAGGCAAACCATCTCCCCAAAGGGATATAGACAACATAACAATCTTTACATGAATAAAGCGCCCAACTTTATTCCCTCGATTACGGATCATACGTTTTAGACCTTCACCTTAACAATCATGTCTTCCACATAATCATCCCATCATATGCCCAATTTTTAAGGTTTAGACTGACAGTCTTAGACTACTGTTTGCTTATCATACATTCAACAAATATGAACGTAAAGAGGACAAGATTTGGTATATATAAATGAATAAATTCTTTATTGATAAAAATGTCTCCAAAAACGTATTACATTTTTACTCCTTAGGTCATACATGTCTAACAGTTTTGCCTCGAACGGATCACCACAACACTCACTTCGTCACTTGTGAGTTGGTGTCTCAGGGCCTCACTATTTACAGACAAAATTTACAACGTGTGGCTGACACCCCCAACCCCTAAGGATCAACTTTCGGGACACTATGCATGCTAACAGCCACGTTGCATCGACTTCCACGATTCTCGGGCAAAGACTTGGCCCTCTGTATGCCACGTGCAGCCTGTTAACTTCCAGTCGCCAACTGATGTGTGAACATGTGTCACGTGGTGCGTAGTCATGGTCTAGCCACTGGCTGGGCAACTCTCTGGTCGATCCACGTTTGCCCAGGACTTAAGCCCACGTGCCTTCAGAATCTAGCCGTCGTGGCCACGTTTCAGAGTTAGCCGTTGAGGCCACCTGCTTCCGCGGATCGTGTGTACACCACTCGCACACGTGGGTTGAGAGTTCGCTCGCTCACCCAATAGCCCATGCACATCTACACGTTCCCTATTTCGCAGGGCCTTGTCTAAACCGAAACTTAGCCCGCACTCAAGCCTTGCCTGCCTGTGTCTTTGTCCACTGGCTTCCCCTGAGTTTCTCGCATGCTTGTCTGCACCCCCACGCGCACGTCTCACTGCCTGTCTGAGATGCTCGCGTGCCTGTCTGAATGCTCACGCGCCTGTCCGAATGGCCACGCATGCGCACCCACCTGCATGCACATTTCTCGCCTGACCCACATGCATGGCCAAGGCCACCTTGTGCCTGCATGCTGATCCTTTGGGTCTTGTCTGAACCATGCAAAGGAGGTTACCACATGCCCCCTTGCCTTGGACATGGGCCAGCCACATCCAAGATTTGCCACCACTGACTTAGTTCGAAGTTTGGGGGTCTAACAGTAGGCCATTATCCTACCATCGAAAGTTGGTAGGGCATAAATTTGAATGATGCATTATCGGCACGATGGCCGTGTGATCCGTCGAGTTATCATGAATCATCAGAGCTACAGGTAGAGCCTGCGTCGACCTTTTATCTAATAAATGCATCCCTTCCAGAAGTCGGGGTTTGTTGCAAGTATTAGCTCTAGAATTACAATGGTTATCCGAGTAGCAGGTACCATCAAACAAACTATAACTGATTTAATGAGCCATTCGCAGTTTCACAGTCTGAATTAGTTCATACTTACACATGCATGGCTTAATCTTTGAGACAAGCATATGACTACTGGTAGGATCAACCAGGTAACATTCCTCTGCGACTTCATACCAAATGAACCCAATGGTCAATAAGGTAACGAGAGTCGTTCGTGTCGAGGGACTAGATTCGAAACAACCACAGGCCAAGGCCCTTTGTCCGAATAATATTCCGTATCTGAGAGCACAAGCAAAGAACCGCGGAAGAAAGCCACCTCAAAAGGATTGCTTTAGGGCCACAGTGATTGCTTCAACATCCACCTTGAGACCACAGGGCCACAAGGAGGAACAAGGCAACCAAACAAAGCTTTCCACACCGGTAGGCAACACAGGAACCAAGGGTCACGCCCAATGATGCATATTATTTGCTCTTCGGGCAAATTGAAACAGGGTGACGTGCCAATAGTTTGATGCCCAAGCAAGGAGCCTGCCAACACGCTCAGCCCAAACACCACTCACACAACAATTACGTACGCTAGACACAACACCACCAAACACACCCGCAAACCCCATTTAAAATGAGGCCCACGAACGCATCAAGAGGCACCATGGCCGCACCGCTTGACATGAGAACAATATCTTAATCAAGGCAACCAAGCTTCCCCTCACAAAGCCAACATACAACCATGACATTAGCACATAGCGACCAAGAACCGCCCTTAATGGGCTACATATCTTGGAGGCAGCAAGCCTTTTAATGGCCTCTTCATTGCCCAACGAGGATCAACTTTCCCATTGAGGTAACGAAGCGCACGCCAAGCCAAGAATGTGAATTTGGTGAGGATCAAATTTGCCTCGCCCTGTGCAAGTACAACAGTGCCAAGCCATTCCAACCAAGGCAACCAAGCTTCCCCACGCCATCGCAAAGCATGACGAGGTCAAAATCCCGACCGAGGCAAACACAGCTTCCCCTCGTCAACCCAACAATCCACCATTCTGATGCATAAAGCATCCAAGAGACACCCAACATGGGTAACATACCATGGACACAAGCATCGTAATGACTTCTTGTTGAAGAGACGAGACTCAGCTCATCACACCGCCGCCATCGTGGTAGCCAACCGTCACCTGACGGCAGCCCTGCCCATGAGCCCCCATGGGCCCTACACCAAGGCCCAAGGTGTGCACCCATGTGGGCACACATGGGGGACAACAGGCGTGGGGGGCATGGGGGTAGGGGGGTGGACATGCAGCCCCCCCCCTAAAGAGCTTATTAAGCTTTTTCAAGTCCAACAAGAAGAGACATGAAAATTCTGAGGTATCATGCCCCTAGAGAATTCTATACCTCGTATTTTGAGGAGATTTTTTTCATGAGTGCTTAGAAAAATGTGATCTTGCTAATGAATATTTTTTCCAGATTTTTTTTTAACATTTAGCATTTTTTTTATTTTTCAAAGGCAAAGAATTGAAAAATAAAAAAAATAATAAAATATAAATTCAATTGGTAAGATTTTTGTTGGGTTTTGTTCTAAAAATTAGGTATGATTTTTAGATGAAATAACATGAATGAGTTTATTGGATGAAAGTTTCAAAATTTTTGAAAAACTTGATTTCGGCCCTTTCGTGCGCGTGCTGGGCGCTAGGGCCGCGTACGTGGGCGCACTGGGGGCCTCGGCCACCCCCCATCCACGCGCGGGGGGCCTCGGCCACGCCCATCCGCTGGGGGGCCCCCAGCCCAGGCCTTGCGCACACAACCTTGCTCACGCGGGGGGCCTCGGACATGCCCATCCACGGGTGGGGTGCCTTGGTCAAGGCCTTGCGCCCACGGGGGCCCTCGGCCACGGCCTTGTGCACAAGTGGGGCCTCACACATGCACCATCCGCGAGCAGGGGTTCTCGACCAAGGCCTTACGCGTACAGGACGACGAGGCCACGCGCGTGCCAGGGCCACACGCCCATCCTCGTACGGGGGCCTCAGCCATGCCCCATCCGCGTGCTAAGGGCATCGTCAAGGGTGGGCAAAGCCCCACGTGGCATTCATACGTGTGCAGGGTGGCCTCGTCAAGGGTGTTAGGCCAATGGGGGGGCCTTGTTCCATGCTTAGGCTTGTGCCACGCCGTAATAAGCGTGTGTGGGCTCGGGGTGGCCCGGGCAAGGGCCCTTGGGGCCTCGCGGCGTGGTGAACGGGTCGTGAGGGCATAACTTCTCGCCCGGGTGTCCGATTTGGGTGAATGAGGTGTCATTTTCGCACAACTTTTTGAGATCTACGCGTCCAGGGCATTGGTTTTTGCTTATTTTCCTTAGATTTTTAGGCTTCCTCTTAACAAGCCGGTTAGGGACCTGTGCTTATCG
>CM046331.1:6059660-6069660 GCA_025403435.1 Artocarpus heterophyllus | reverse complement strand
AATAATTTCAAAGGGAACATTGTACCTTGGAAGAAGCCCACGATGCATTGCTTTGCTGCTTATCTTCTTCCAAATCTATGGGGTCAATTTCAGCAACACCATGTCACCAACATTGAACTCGACTTGGCGCCTATGTTGATCAACATACTTCTTCATGCGCCTGGCTGCTTTCCAGCAAACTGTCTTGGGCTAGTAGTATCAATCTTGCTTGTCTTCCACAAAGCGATAGGCTGCTGGACAGTTAACTCGCCTTTGGAACGTGCCACCTCCAATGGGGTCAGGGGCTGATGTCCGAGTGCAAGCTCTGCTGGACTTATTTCGGTTACAGAACTCCGATGTAAGTTGTACGAGAATTGGGCCACATCAAGTAAATCCAGCCAATTCTTTTGACTCGCCGAGACATAATGCCTTAAAAATTCTTCCAATAGAGCATTAATACGCTCCAGTTTGTCCAGTCGGTCTAGTGGATGGTTAGCTGTAGAAAACTTTAACTCAGAACCTATCAAGTTAAAGAGAGCCGTCCTAAACTTACCAGTGAACCTTGAATCACGATCACTGACTATGTCTTCAGGCACACCGAAAGTATTTCACCACATTCTTGAAAAGAGCTCTGCCGTCAACATAGCTGAGCACTCATGTGGGGCTGCAATGAACACTGCATACTTCGAAAACTGATCTACAACGACCAACACTACCGCATACCTTGGATTGAAGGGAACCTCGTAATGAAATCCATAGATACTGATTTCCATGGCTTTTCTGGCACCGAGAGTGGTTGTAATAGTCCGGCTGCCTTCCTTCTTTCCGTCTTGTCTTGTTGGCACACCAAACAAGTCTTCACATATAGCTCAACATCCTCCTCCATGTTGGGCCAATAATAGCTGCGGGTTAGGAGTGCCATCATCCGTTCTCTCCCTAGATGTCCCGCCCATTGAGGGCCATGCGTCTCCCCCAAAAGTTCCTGTCTCAAGCCACATGGTTAGGAATAAATAATCGATCACCTTTGGCATAAAGGAGTCTGTCATCTTCCAAATAACGCCTCACTACTCCTTCTTGTTGCTGTTTCACTCGATCAAGAAAAGTTGACTGCACTGCCATCAATGCAGCCACATAGTCCTGCACCTCCTTGCGACTCAAGGCGTCAGCGACTTGGTTTTGCTTGCCTGGTTTATGTTCCCACACAAAGTCAAATTCTACCAGGAATTCCTGCCATCGGGCCTGTTTTGGGGTTAACTTCTTCTGGGTCTTGAAATAAGTGTTTGCCACATTGTCCATCAACACTTTGAACTTCGTTCCCAGCAAGTAATGCCTCCAAGTGTCAAGGCAGTGCACCACTGCCATCATTTCCTTCTCATGGGCTGAGTACCACTGCTCAGCATCCTTAAGCTTCCTACTTTCATAAGCCACAGGGTGGCCATCCTGCATGAGCACTCCACCAAGAGCTCGATCTGATGCATCCGTGTGTACCTCAAATGGAAGCTCAAAATCTGGCAATCTCAAGACTGGTTCCGAGGCAACTGCTGCCTTCAGCTTCTCAAAGGCTTCTTGGCATGCGTTTGTCCACGTCGACTTTTGATTCTTTCATAGCAAATCTGTCAAAGGGCTTGCCTTCTTTGAATACCCTTTGATGAACCATCGATAGAAATTTGCCAAACCAAGAAAGAAGGCAAGTCTGGCACCTTCGTTGGCGCAGGCCAATCCATGATTACCTTCACCTTGTCCTTGTCCATCTGAATATTGCCTTTGGAAACCCAATGGCCCAAGAATTTGATTTCTTGCCTGCAAAACTCACATTTTTCTTTCTTGACAAATAACTTGTATTCTCTAAGCCGTGAGAATACTTGCCACAAGTGATTAACATGATCCACCAAGGATCCTGAGTAAACAACAATATTATCCAAATAAACAACCACAAACCGATCAAGAAATTCATAGAATACCTCATTCATTAAGTTGCAAAACATGGCAGGGGCATTGGTTAAGCCAAAGGCATCACCAAAAACTCAAATGAACCATACCTCATCACACAAGCCATCTTGGGCTCATCTCTCTAGGCTATTCACACCTGCCAATAGCCTAACCGGAGGTCCAACTTTGTGAAGTATGACGCACCTGTCAATCGATCGAACAAATCTGCTGCATTGGGGACCGGGTACTTATTCTTGATAGTCACCTTATTAAGGGCCTGATAGTCTATGCACATCCACAATGAGCCATCCTACTTCCTCTGAAATAGCCTAGGGGCACCATAAGGGGCTTTTGATGGTTGTATGAAACCGGCATTCAGTAACTCGTTAAGCTGACTCCTCAGCTCGACCAACTCTGATGGGGCCATCCGATAAAGGGCTTGGGCTGGCGCCCTGGCACTGGCTCCAGCTCGATCTTGTGGTCCACTACTCGCCTCGGTGGTAATTCCTTTGGCAGCTCTGAGGGCATCACGTCTGAGAACTACTCCAACACTGTTGCAACTTCATCAGACACCTCCACGACCTGATACGGTTTGATTTCCACGAGGGCTACATTGTAAGTAATCTCGCCCTTTTTCACCCCATTTTTAATTGCTTTGCCGACTGCATCTCTAACTTACTCTTGACCTGTCCAGAGAAGTTAGCGTGAATAAAACAAGGATTTCGTTCCTCATTTACCAACATACCCGATAGATGACGTATTATTGTAGCCTTGGCTTGAACGAAGAAATCAATCCCCGAGATCAACTCAAAATCATCCAAGGTTGTGACGGTAAGATTTATCTGTCCCTCCCAAGCACCAACTTTGAGGGTCATTGTGGCCAAACCTTGGACCGGAGTAGCACCCGAGTTTATCGCCTTGATTTTGCATGGACTCTGGTTTACCACTAAACCCAACTTGTCCACCATTCTATTGGAAAGGAAGTTGCTGGTCGCTCCCATGTCCAGCAAAGCTCTTACGGTCTTCCCATTTAGTTGCACCGCTGCATACAAAAGACCCCTATTTGGGGCTGACTTAACCGTTGAAACCGCATTAAGGAGTTGGAGAGGGTTTACCCGTGAAGTGCTAGATCCACCTGCATTCTCCTCTCCTTCAGACTCTTGAATAGCATTTAATCTTTCTCACTTTAGGAATTTCTTGGCCATATGTGGTCCCCCACAAATAAAATAGCCTGCTTCCTTCTTGCCTCCCTTGGACTCATCTTTTTCGGTCATCTTTTTACCCTTCCCTTCGGAATTCTTAAAATCCTTAGAGGGGCCTTTACCCTTTTTCCTTCCTGACCCTTCTTCTTGTCACCAATTGAGGCAGTTGGAGTGGGTCTAAAGTTGACTAAGCCCTTCTTAGCAGCAACAGCCGAAGGAAAGTCCTTCACGCCTTGTCTCTGTAACTCGGCATGTGCCCATGCTTGCAAGCCTGATAGAAAGTTGAGTAGCTTGTCTGCATTTGACATATCTTTGATGTCCAACATCAAAGAACTAAACTCCCACACATACTCTTGAACAAAACTCGTCTGTCAAAGCTTCTTGAGTGCTTCTCGTGCAATCCATGTGGTGTTGCACGGGAGGAACTGATCCTTTAGTTCCTTCTTTAACGTTTCCCAATCCTCGATCGGAGGTTTGCCAGCCCTTGTCTCTCCCGACATCTAGGTCCGCCACCATAGTTTAGCATCACCAGATAAATACATGCTAGTTATGGTTACCTTTTCACGATCTGGAATATGAGCGGCCTTGAAATACTACTCCATATCCCACAAGAAATTCTACAGTTCTTTCGCATTACGGCCACCGTTGAACGCCTTAGATTCTGGAACTTTGATCTTCGAAGGGGTCGCCACGGCCTTCTTGAGGATAGTTATCTCATCCTCTAGTCTCTTCGAGTTTTCCTTCACCAAGTCAATCATGGTGATGAAGTCCTGCATCACGGAGGAAAACCACTCTTCCATGTCTCACAATGTGTCAGACCGAACCATGTTCAAGGCTGCCATTTGCTCAGCCTGACGTGCCACCTGCACCGCAAGACTCACCGCATCATCGCTTTGAGGATTCCCGACGAAGTCCTCCAAGCGACTAACTCTTTCATGCAACTCGTTGATCATAACAGTTCCAAGAACGTTCGCCGTTCTCGACTCTGATACTAGTTGTCACAGGGGCCAAATTTTTTACTAAAAGTCTACCACTGTGCAGAACTAAGCCACCCGACCTAGTCAGCCTACCCAAGTGTTTACCCACGATGATCCGATAATCAACACACAAAACCAACTTACAGAAACCACTTTCCAACCTTTTATTAATTCACAGAAGGAATACAATTTTTGCCTCATACAGATCACCACAACACTCACTTCGTCACTTGTAAGTTAGTGTCTTAGGGCCTCACTATTTATAGACAAAATTTACAACGTGTGGCTGACACCCTCAGCTACTGAGGATTAACTTTGGGACACTATGCATGCTAACAGCCATGTTGCAGCGACTTCCATGATTCTCGGGCGGAGACTTGGCCCTCTGCACGCCACGTGTAGCCTGTTAACTTCCAGTCACCTACTGATGCGTGAACATGGGCCACGTGGGGCGTAGTCATGGTCTTGCCATTGGCTGGGCAACTCTCTGGTGGATCCACATTCACCCATGACTTACGCCCACATGCCTTCAGAATCTAGCCGTTGTGGCCATGTTTCAGAGTTAGTTGTTGAGGCCACCTGCTTCCATGGATCGTGTGCGCACCAGTTACACACATGGGCTGAGAGTTCGCTCGCTCACCCAACAGCCCATGCACATCTGCACGTTCCCTTTTCTGCGGGGCCTTGTCTAAACTGAGACTTAGCCTGCACTCAAGCCTTGCCTGCCTGTGTCTTTGTCCACTAGCTTCCCCTGAGTTTCTCGCATGCTTGTTAGCACGCCCACCTGCACGTCTCACTGCTTGTCCGAGATGCTCCCACGCCTGTCCAAATGCTTGAGTGCCTGTCCGAATGGCCACGAATGCGCACCCACCTGCGTGCACATTTCTCGCCTGACCCACATGCATGGCCAAGGCCACCTTGTGCCTACATGCTGATCCTTTGGGTCTTGTCCGAACCATGCAAAAGAGGTTACCACATGCCCCCTTGCCTTGGACATGGGCCACCCACGTCCAAGATTTCCACCACTGACTTAGTTCGAAGTTCGGGGGTCAACAGTAGGCCACTATCCTACCATCGAAAGTTGATAGGGCAGATATTTGAATGATGCGTCGCCGGCACGATGGCCGTGCGATCCATCGAGTTATCATGAATCATCAAAGCTACGGGTAGAGCCCGCATCGACCTTTTATCTAATAAATGCATCCCTTCTTGAAGTCGAGATTTGTTGCACCTATTAGCTCTAGAATTACTATGGTTATCCGAGTAGCAGGTACCATCAAACAAACTATAACTGATTTAATGAGCCATTTGTAGTTTCACAGTCTGAATTAGTTCATACTTGCAGTTGTATGGGTTAATCTTTAAGACAAACTTATGACTACTGGCAGGATCAACCAGGTAACATTCTTCTACAACTTTGTACCAAATCAACCCAATGGTCAATAAGGTAACGAGGGTCGTTCGTGTTGAGGGACTAGATTAGGAACAACCACAGGCCGAGGCCCTTTGTCCGCAAAATATTTTGCATCCGAGAGTAGAAGAAAAGAACCATGGACCAAGAAAGCCACCTCAAAAGGACTGGTTCATGGCCACAGTGATTGCTTCAACATCCACCTTGAGACCATAGGGCCACAAGGAGGAACAAGGCACCCAAACAAAGCTTTTCCACACCGGTAGGCAACACAGGAACCAAGGGTCACGCCCAATGACGCATATTATTTGCTCTTGGGGCAAATTGAAATAGGGTGACATGTCAATAGTTCGTTGCCCAAGCAAGGAGCCTGCCAACACGCTCAACCCAAACACCACTCACATGCCAATTACGTACGCTAGACACAACACCACCAAACAAGCTCGTAAAACCCATTTAAAACAAGGCCCACGAACGCAACAAGAGGCACCATGGCCGCACCGCTTGACATGAGAACAATATCTTAATCAAGGCAACCAAGCTTCCCCTCGCAAAGCCAACATTCAACCATGACATTAGCACATAGTGACCAAGAACCACCCATAATGGGCTACATATCTTGCAGCCAACAAGCCTTTTAGTGGCCTCTTGATTGCCCAATGAGGGTCAGCTTTCACATTGAGGTAACGAAGCCCACCCCAAGCCAACAATGTCAACTTGGCGAGGATCAAATTTGCCCCGCCCTGCGCATGCACAACAGGGCCAAGCCATTCCAACCGAGGGCAACCAAGCTTCCCCACGCCATGGAAATGCATGACAAGGTCAACATCCCAACCGGGGCAAACACAACTTCCCCAGATCAAGACAACAATCCACCATTGCGGTGCATAAAGCATCCAAGAGACACCCAACATGGGCAACATACCATGGACACAAGCATCGCAATGACTTCTTGTTGAAGAGACGAGACTCAGCTCATCAGACCACCGCCGCCATCTCCTCCGCCGCCGCCGCCGTGGTAGCCAACAGCCACCCAGCGTCGGCCTTGCCCATGAGCCCCCATGCGCCCCACACCTAGGCCCAAGGTGTGCACCCGTGTGGGCCACACATGGGGGGCAACAGGCGTGGGGGGCGTTGGGGTAGGAGGGTGGACAGGTAGCCCCACCCTAAAGAGCTTATTAAGCTTTTTCAAGTCCAGCATCAAGAGACATGAAAATTCTGAGGAGGTATCATGCCCCTAGAGAATTCTATACTTCGTATTTTGAGGAGATTTTTTGCATGAATGCTTAGAAAAATGTGATCTTGCTAATGGATATTTTTCTAGAATTTTTTTTAACATTTAGTTTTTTTTTATTATTTTTCAAAGGAAAAAATTGAAAAATCATAAAAAATAAAATATAAATTCAATTGGTAAGATTTTTGTTGTGTTTTGTTCTAAAAATCAGGCATGATTTTTAGATGAAATAACATGAATGAGTTTATTGGATGAAAGTTTCAAAATTTTTGAAAAACTTGATTTCGTCCCTTTCGTGCGCGTGCTAGGCGCCAGGGCCCCTGGCCCAGGGCTTGCCTGTGTGACCTTGCTCAAGCGGGGGGCCTCAGACATGCCCCATCCACTTGTGGGGTGCCTCGGTCAAGGCCTTGCGTGTGCTCGTCCAAGGCCTTGCGCCCACGGGGGGCCCTCGGCCACGGCCTTGTGCACACGTGGGGCCTCACACATGCGCCACCCACGCGCGGGGGTCCTAGGCCAAGGCCTTGCGCGTGCAGGGTGGCAAGGCCAGGTGCGTGCTAGGCCCACATGCCCATCCTCGCACGGGGGCCTCAGCCATGCCACATCTGTGCGCTAAGGGCGTCGTCAAGGGGGGGCAAAGCCCGACGTGGCATTCATACTCGTGCAGGGTGGCCTCATCAAGGGTGTTAGGCCAATGGGAGGGCCTTGTTCCATACTTAGGCTCGTGCCATGCCGTAATAAGCATGTGTGGGCTTGGGGTGGCCCAGGCAAGGGCCCTTGGGGCCTCGCGGCGTGGTGAACGGGTCGTGAGGGCATAAGTTCTCGCCCGGGTGTCCGATTTGGGCAAATGAGGTGTCATTTTCACTCAACTTTTTGACATCTACGCATCCAGGGCATAGGTTTCTACTTATTTTCCTTAGATTTTTAGGCTTCCTCTTAACAAGCCAGTTAGGGACCTATGCTTGTCGTGTTTGAGCACTAAACGTCGTGTAACAAGCATGTACAGGTCCCAGCGAATGCAATCACACAAACACGATCAGGAAATCAGTCTTCAATGTGCACAAACCATCACTTGGTTAACATATCCATCAAGAATCGAACACCCAATGATTTGGAAGTTTTAAGTTAAGCGTGATGACACTCTTGGGACTTCTGGTCGGCTGGGTGAGCGGTTAACGCCGTGTAACAAGCACGGTTTGATCGTTTTGTAAACCATCACCAACGTATTATTGTCTGTAATAATGGCCTACTCACGCTTTCAACTTGTGGAGCGCCTCATCCATGGCCAAAAAAGTGGCCAACACTTGGAAGACTACAAAACTTTGTATTTTATTTTGGCTTGGATACTTGGTAATGCTTATTTCCCAAAACTCATCTTAAGAGAGTATTTTTTGCCATGGATGCTTAGAAAAATGTGATCTTGCTAATGGATATTTTTCCAGAATTTTTTTTTAACATTTAGCATTTTTTTTTATTTTTCAAGGGCAAAAAATTGAAAAAAATCATAAAAAATAAAATATAAATTTAATTGGTAAGATTTTTGTTGGGTTTTGTTCTAAAAATTAGGTATGATTTTTAGATGAAATAACATTTATGAGTTTATTGGATGAAAGTATCAAAATTTTTGAAAAACTTGATTTTGGCCCTTTCGTGCGCATGCTGGGCGCCAAGGCCGTGCACATGGGAGCGTTGGGGGCCTCGGCCACCCCCCATCGACGTGCGGGGGGCCTCAGCCATGCCCATCCACTGGGGGGGCCCCCAGCCTTGGCCTTGCATGCACGACCTTGCACACACGAGGGGCCTCGGACATGCCCCATCCGCACGCGGGGTGCCTCGGTCAAGGCCTTGAGCACGCTCGTCCAAGGCCTTGCAACCCACAGGGGGGCCTTCGGCCACGGCCTTGCATGCATGTGGGGCCTCACACACACACCAACCGCGTGCGAGGGTCCTCGGCCAAGGCCTTACGCTTGTAGGGAGGCAAGGCCACGCGCGTGCCCAGGCCACACGCCCATCCTCGCACGGGGGCCTCAGCCATGCCCCATCCACGCGCTAAGGGCATCATCAAGGGTGGGCAAAGCCCCATGTGGCGTTCATACACGTGCAGGGTGGCCTCGTCAAGGGTGTTAGGCCAATGGGGGGGCCTTGTTCCATGCTTAGGCTCATGCCACGCCATAATAAGCGTGTGTGGGCTCGGGGTGGCCTGGGCAAGGGCCCTTGGGGCCTTGCGCTGTGGCGAACGGGTCGTGAGGGCATAAATTCTAGCCCGGGTGTCCGATTTGGATGAATGAGGTGTCATTTTGCACAACTTTTTGAGATCTACACGTCCAGGGCATTGGTTTCTACTTATTTGCCTTAGATTTCAAGCTTCCTCTTAACAAGCCGGTTAGGGACCTGTGCTTGTCGTGTTTGAGCACTAAACGCCGTGTAACAAGCACGTACAAGTCCCAACGAACGCAATCACACAAACACGATCAGGAAATTAGCCCTCGATGCGCACAAACTATCACTTGGTTAACATATCCAATAGGAATCGAACACCCAACGATTTGGAAGTTTTAAGTTAAGCGTGATGACACACTTTGGACTTGTGGGTCGCCCGGGTGAGCAGTTAACGCTGCGTAACAAGCATGGTTTGATCGCTTGTAACCATCACCAACGTATTGTTGTCTGCAACAACGGCCTGCTCGCGCTTTCAACTTGTGGGGCGTTTCCCTCCACGGCAAAAAAAAGAGGCCAACACTTGGAAGACTATAAAACTTTGTATTTTATTTTGGCCTGGGAGGATACTTGGTAATGCTTATTTCCTGAAACTCACAAACACTTGACAAATTTTTTGTCATGCATTGGGTCTCTGCTACCACGCCTTGGACCCCCACAGGGCTGTCTCTACAACTCGGGCAAGTTATCTTTTACACCTTGCGGTTATGCCCTCAATCCATATGGGGCACACCGTGGCCAGTGTTCGTAAACTTCGCTCCCTGACAGGCTACAACTCTTAGAAATTTTTCGTTCAAGTCTTGGCCCATGTGGGGCGCCTAAGCCTCTATGGCTATATGGGGAGAAAAAGATAGAATTGGGGGAGGGATGAATCGAAGCGACATATGGCTAAATCTCAGTAGATCATGCAGCAAGGCCACTCTGCCACTTACAATACCCCGTCGCGTACTTAAGTCATGTGCAAAAGATTCTACCTGCCGCTCGATAGGAATTGTACTTCAAGGCAACCCACGCGGCTCATCCGCAGCGATGGCTTCACCAACGACACGTGCCT
>CM046331.1:6044660-6047160 GCA_025403435.1 Artocarpus heterophyllus | reverse complement strand
GGGCAATGAACCGCCCATGTCGCCTCGATACGAACACTTCACCAGACCATTCAATTAGTAGGAGCGACGGGTGGTGTGTACAAAGGGCAGGGACATAGTCAACGTGAGCTGATGACTCGCGCTTACTAGGGGTTCCTCGTTGAAGACCAACAATTGCAATGATCTATCCCCATCACGATGAAATTTCAAAGATTACCCAGGCCAGTTCGCCAAGGCTATAGACTCGTTGAATACATCAGTGTAGCGTGCGTGTGGCCCAAAACATCTAAGGGCATCATAGACCTGTTATTGCCTCAAACTTCCTTGGCCTAGGCGGCCATAGTCCCTCTAAGAAGCTGGCCGCAGAGGTATCCTCCTTATAGCTAGTTAGCAGGCTGAGGTCTCGTTCGTTAACGAAATTAACCAGAAAAATCGCTCCACCAACTAGGAGCGGCCATGCAACACCACCCATAGAATCAAGAAAAAGCTCTCAGTCTGTCAATCCTTACTACGTCTGGACCTGGTAAGTTTCCTCGTGTTGAGTCAAATTAAGCCGTAGGCTCCACTCCTGGTGGTGCCCTTCCGTCAATAACTTTAAGTTTTAGCCTTGCGACCATACTCCCCCCGGAACCCAAAACTTTGATTTCTCATAAGGTGCCGGCGGAGTCCTATAAGCAACATCCATCGATCCCTGGTCGGCATCGTTTATGGTTGAGACTAGGACGGTATCTGATCATCTTCGAGCCCCGAACTTTTGTTCTTGATTAATGAAAACATCCTTGACAAATGCTTTTGCAATTGTTTGTCTTTCATAAATCCAAGAATTTCACCTCTGACTATGAAATACGAATGCCCCTGACTGTCCCTGTTAATCATTACTCTCATCCCGAAGGCCAACAGAATAGGATCAAAATCCTGTGATGTTATCCCATGCTAATGTATACAAAGCGTAGGCTTGCTTTGAGCACTCTAATTTCTTCAAAGTAACAACACTGGAGGCACGACATGGCCAATTAAGGCTAGGAGCACATCGTCGATAGAAGGGACAAGCCGACCGGCACACACCTAAGGCAGATTGATCGACCCAACCCAAGGTCCAACTATGAGCTTTTCAACTGCAACAACTTAAATATACGCAATTGGAGTTGGAATTACCACGGCTACCGGCACCAGACTTGCCCTCTAATGGATCCTCGTTAAGGGATTTAGATTGTACTTATTCCAATTACCAAACTCGTATAGCCGATATTGTTATTTATTGTCACTACTCCCCATGTCAAGATTGGGTAATTTGCATGACAGCTGCCTTCCTTGGATGTGGTAGCCATTTCTCAGGCTCCCTCTTCGGAATCGAACCCAAATTCTCCGTCACCCGTCACCACCATAGTAGGCCACTATCCTACCATCGAAAGTTTATAGGGCAGAAATTTGAATGATGCGTCGCCGGCACGATGGCTGTACGATCCGTCGAGTTATCATGAATCATCAGAGCTACGGGCATAGCCCGCGTCGACCTTTTTTCTAATAAATTCTTCCCTTCCAGAAGTTGGGGTTTGTTGCACGTATTTGCTCTAGAATAACTACGGTTATCCGAGTAGCAGGTACCTTCAAACAAACTATAACTGATTTAATGAGCCATTCGAAGTTTCACAGTCTGAATTAGTTCATACTTACACATGCATGGCTTAATCTTTGAGACAAGCATATGACTACTAGCAGGATCAACCATGTAACATTCCTTTGCAACTTCGTACCAAATAAACCCAATGGTCAATAAGGTTATGAGAGTCGTTCGTGTCGAGGGACTAGATTCGGAACAACCACAGGCCAAGGCCCTTTGTCCGCATAATATTCCGCATCTGAGAGCACAAGCAAAGAACCATGGACAAAGAAAGCCACCTCAAAAGGATTGCTTCAGGGCCACAGTGATTGCTTCAACATCCACCTTGAGACCACAGGGCCATAAGGAGGAACAAGGCAACCAAACAAAGCTTTCCACACCGGTAGGCAACACAGGAACCAAGGGTCACACCCAATGACGCATATTATTTGCACTTGGGGCAAATTGAAATAGGGTGATGTGTCAACAGTTCGTTGCCCAAGCAAGGAGCTTGCCAACACGCTCAACCCAAACACCACTCACACGCTAATTACGTACGCTAGACATAACACCACCAAACACGCCCGTAAACCCCATTTAAAACGAGGCCCACGAGCACATCAAGAGGCACCATGGCCGCACCGCTTGACATGAGAACGACATCTTAATCAAGGTAACCAAGCTTCCCCTCGCAAAGCCAACATTCAACCACGACATTAGCATATAGCGACCAAGAACTGCCCATAATGGGCTACATATCTTGGAGGCAACAAGCCTTTTAGTGGCCTCTTGATTGCGCAACGAGGGTCAGCTTTCCCATTGAGGTAACGATGCCCACGCCAAGCCAACAATGTCAACTTGGGAAGGATCAAATTTGCCGCATCCTACGCATGGACAACAGGGCAAAGCCATTCCGACCGA
>CM046331.1:6027160-6037160 GCA_025403435.1 Artocarpus heterophyllus | reverse complement strand
CCTTGGATGTGGTAGCCGTTTCTCAGGCTCCTTCTCCAGAATCAAACCCTAATTCTCCATCACCCATCACCACCATAGTAGGTGTCACGGGGTCTAAATTCTTTGATGAATTTTTCACCGTTGATGGTGCTAAGTTTCTCACTTAGCCAGGCAACTCGCACACACTTTTGATCAAAGGAAACACAAACACACCAAGTACGGGAAAATCTCCCAACCCATTATTATCTCGAATAAATGGAATACAACAAATGTTTGCTGGGATCACACACTCACAAAATCGTGTCCTCAGCCTTAGCCATCCATGGCTATAAATAAACAAAACTAGGCAACACATGTTGGCTGATAGCCCTAGCAACTAGGCCTCACAATTCTGATGGGACACTTGTCTTTGGTCTCACTTAGCCATCTAGGGAATAGTTGCAGGTTCAAGTAACTGCTTGTAACCGCTCCTACACGCACAGCAATGGCTCATGCTTGGCTTCTCATAACCGCTCCTACACGCACAACAATGGCTCATGTCTTTGGTCTCACTGCCTAGCCATCTGTTGTCTTGCCATGTGCATTGAGGCCTGGTCTCTCCAAGCCGCGTGTCAGGCCTTGGTCTATCCAAGACATGAGTCTCAACTTCCCATCATGTGCCACAACTAACTCTGAGTGCCTAACGAGTGTGCATGATTACTCCCATGCACGTTGCCCCCTTTTGCATGATGGTCTTCACGTCCATACCATGCAAAACTCATCTGCCACCAAGCCAAGTGCACTCAGGCTCTACTCTCGACTTGGCTGCTCACAGTCCACGTGCACTCGTGCACACTAGTCTGAGTCAAATGATTAGGTACTGACAAACCCACCCCCACCGGATGGAGCTGACGTCCTCGTCGGGAGGGTCTCTAAGTAGGCCTTCACCTGCCCTTCAAACTGCTAAAGAGTAACATCCCTTTCCCATGTAGCATCCGCCTCACTACTGCCAACCCAATTCATAAGATAATCAGTTCGTCCATTTCTCCTGCTCTCACCTTGGGTCTGATGGTCAAGAATCTTCACCATCTTCTTGTGGAATTCTTTCCCATGTAACATCCCTTTCCCATGTAGCATCCTATGATGTTATCCCATGCTAATGTATACAGAGCCTAGGCTTGCTTTGAGCACTCTAATTTCTTCAAAGTAACAGCACCAGAGGCATGACCAGGCCAATTAAGGCTAGGAGCGCATCGCCGGTAGAAGGGATGAGCCGACCGGTGCACACCTGAGGCAGACCGATCGACCCAACCCAAGGTCCAACTACGAGCTTTTTAACTGCAACAACTTAAATATATGCTATTGGAGCTAGAATTACCGCGGCTGCTGGCACCAGGCTTGCCCTCCAATGGATCCTCGTTAAGGGATTCAGATTGTACTCATTCCAATTACCAGACTCGTAGAGCCTGGTATTGTTATTTATTGTCACTACCTCCCCATGTCAGGATTGGGTAATTTGCGCGCCTGCTGCCTTCCTTGGATGTGGTAGCTGTTTCTCAGGCTCCCTCTCTGGAATTGAACCCTAATTCTCCGTCACCTGTCACCACCATAGTAGGTGTCACAGGAGCCAAATTTTTCACCGAAAGTCTGCCACTGTGCAGCACTAAGCCACCCGACCTAGTCAGCCTACCCAAGTGTTTACCCACGATGATCCGATAATCAAACACACAAAACCAACTCACGAAAACCACTTTCCAACCTTTTATTAATTCACAAAAGGAATACAAGTTTTGCCTCACACGGATCACCACAACACTCACTTCGTCAGTTGTGAGTTAGTGTCTCAGGGCCTCACTATTTATAGACAAAATTTACAACGTGTGGCTGACACCCCCAACCACAAAGGATCAACTTTGGGACACTATGCATGCTAACAGCCACGTTGCAACAACTTCCACGGTTCTCGGCGTGAAGACTTGGCCCTCTGCACGCCATGTGCAGCCTGTTAACTTCCAGTCACCTACTGATGCACGAACATGGGCCACGTGGGGCGTAGTCATGGTCTAGCCATTGACTGGGCAACTTTCTGGTTGATCCACATTCACCCACGACTTACGCCCACGTGCCTTTAGAATCTAGCCGTTGTGGCCATGTTTTAGAGTTAGCTATTGAGGCCACCTGCTTCCACGGACCGTGTGCGTACCACTTGTATACATGGGCTGAGAGTTCGCTCGCTCACCCAACAGCCCACACACATCTGCACGTTCCCTTTTCTGCGGGGCCTTGTCTGAACCGAGACTTAGCCCATACTCAAGCCTTGCCTGCCTGTGTCTTTGTCCACTGGCTTCCCCTGAGTTTCTCGTATGCTTGTCCGCATGCCCATGTGCACGTCTCACTGCCTGTTTGAGATGCTCGCTCGCCTGTCTGAATGCTCATGTGCCTGTCCATATGGCCACACATGCGCACCCATATGCGTGCACATTTCTCGCCTGACCCACATGCATGGCCAAGGCCACCTTGTGCCTGCATGCTGATCCTTTGGGTCTTGTCTGAACCATGCAAAGGAGGTCACCACATGTCCCCTTGCCTTGGACATGGGCCACCCACATCCAATATTTGCCACCATTGATTTGGTTCAAAGTTTGGGGGTCTAACAAACCACCCCCACCGGATGAAGCCGACGCCCTTGTCGGTATAGCCTCGAGGTATTCCTGTACTTCTTTCTCAAATTGCCACAAGGTAACGTCCCGCTCCCAAGTAGCACTGTTCTCCTCTTCACACTCCCATTTCACAAGAAAATCAGTCTGTCGATTCTTCTTGCTCATGCCCATTGTTCGATGGTCAAGGATCTTTTCCACCATTTTGTCAAATTGTCTTCTGATAGTGGCCGGAGCCCTCTTTGCCTGTTGCCTTTCGTTCAACAAGTCCTCCTTGTAAGGCTTTAGAAAACACACGTGGAATGTTAGGTGCACTTTTAGTCGAGGAGGTAGCTTTAACCTGTAAGCAACATTCCCAACTTTCTTAATAATTTCAAAGGGACCATCATACCTTGGAAGAGGCCCATGATGCACTGCTTTGCTGCTTATCTTCTTCTAAATCTGTGGGGTCAATTTTAGCAACACCATGTCACCAATATTGAACTCGACTTGGCGCCTATGCTAATCAGCATACTTCTTCATGCGCCTGGCTGCTTTCATCAAACTGTCTCAGGCCTGTAGTATCAACTCTTGCTTCTCTTCCGCAAAGCGATAGGCTGCTGGACAACTAACTCGCCCTTTGGAACGTGCCACCTCCAATGGGGTCAGGGGCTGATGTTCGAGTGCAAGCTCTGCTGGACTCATTCCGGTTGCAGAACTCCAATGTAAGTTATAGGAGAATTGGGCCACATCAAGTAAATCTAGCCAATTCTTTTGACTCGACGAGACATAATGCCTTAAAAATTCTTCCAATAGAGCATTAATACGCTCTGTTTGGTCGTCGGTCTGTGGATGGTTAGCCGTAGAAAACTTTAACTCCGAACATATCAAGTTAAAGAGAGCTGTCCAAAACTTACCAGTGAACCTTGAATCACGATCACTGACTATGTCTTCAGGCACACTGAAATATTTCACCACGTTCTTGAAAAAGAGCTCAGTCGCCACGGTAGCTGAGCACTCATGTAGGGCTGCAATGAACACTGCATACTTCAAAAATCGATCTACGATGACCAACACTGACCGCATACCTTGGATTGAAGGGAACCCCGTAATGAAATCCATAGATACTGATTTCCATGGCTTTTCTGGCACCAAGAGTGGCTGTAATAGTCCTGCTACCTTCCTTTTTTCCGTCTTGTCTTGTTGGAACACCAAACAAGTCTTCACATATAGCTCAACATCCTCCTCCATGTTGGGCCAACAATAGCAGCGGGTTAGGAGTGCCATCATCCATTCTCTCCCCGGATGTCCCGCCCATTGAGGGTCATGCGTCTCCCGCAAAAGTTCTTGTCTTAAGCCACCTGAGTTAGGAATAAATAATCGACTACCTTTGGCATAAAGGAGTCTGTCATCTTCCCAATAACGCCTCACTAATCCTTCTCGCACTTCCTTCTTGAGATGAACATAGGCCTAGTCACCTCAGCTTGCTGTTTCACTCGATCAAGAAAAGTTGACCTGCACTGCCATCAATGCAGCGACATAGTCCTGCACGTCCTTGCGAGTCAAGGCGTCAGCGACTTGGTTTTGTTTGCCTAGTTTATGTTCCACACAAAGTCAAATTCCGCCAGGAATTCCTGCAATCGGGCCTATTTTGGGGTTAACTTCTTCTAGGTCTTGAAATAAGTGTTCGCCACATTGTCCGTCAACACTTTGAACTTCGTTCCCAGCAAGTAATGCCTCCAAGTGTCAAGGCAGTGCACCACTACCAACATTTCCTTCTCATGGGCTGAGCACCGCTGCTTAGCATCCTTAAGCTTCCTACTTTCATAAGCCAGAGGGTGGCCATCCTGCACGAGCACTCCACCAAGAGCTCGATCTGATGCATCCGTGTGGTAGCCGCATCCTCGTGGAAGCTCAAAATCCAACAATCGCAAGACTGGTTTCGAGGTAACTTCCGCCTTCAGCTTCTCAAAGGCTTCTTGGCATGCGTCTGTCCACGCCCGCTTTTACTCCTTTCTCAGTAAATCTGTCAAAGGGCTTGCCTTCTTTGAATACCCTTTGATGAACCGTCGATAGTAATTTGCCAAACCAAGAAAAGAATGCAAGTCTGGCACCTTCGTTGGCATAGGCCAATCAATGATTGCCTTCACCTTGTCCTCGTCCATCCGAATATTGCCTTTGGAAATCCAATGGCCCAAGAATTTGATTTCTTGCCCGCAAAACTCACATTTTTCTTTCTTCACAAATAACTTGTATTATCTAAGCCGTGAGAATACTTGCCGCAGGTGATTAACATGATCCACCAAGGATCCCGAGTAAACAACAATATCATCCAAATAAACAACCACAAACCGATCAAGAAATTCATAGAGTACCTCGTTCATTAAGTTGCAAAACATGGCAAGGGCATTGGTTAAGCCAAAAGGCATCACCAAAAACTCAAATGAACCATACCTTATCACACAAGCCGTCTTGGGCTCATCCCTCTCAGCTATCCGCACCTGCCAATAGCCTGACCGTAGGTCCAGCTTTATGATGTATGACGCACCTGCCAATCGGTTGAACAAATCCACTGCATTGGGGACCGGGTACTTATTCTTGACAGTCACCTTATTAAGGGCCCGATAGTCTATGCACATCCGCAATGAGCCATCATGCTTCCTCTGAAACAACATAGGGGCACTATAAGGGGCTTTTGATGGTTGTATGAAACTGGCATTCAGCAACTTGTTAAACCGACTCCTCAGCTTGACCAACTCTGATGGGGCCATCCGATAAGGGGCTTGGGCTGGCACCTGGCTCTAGCTCGATCTTGTGGTCCACCACTCGCCTTGATGGTAATTTCCTTAGCATCTCTGAGGTCATCACGTCTAAGAACTGCTCCAACACCGTTGCAACTTCGTCAGGCACCTCCATGACCTGATCTGGTTTGATTTCCACGAGGACTACAATGTAAGTAATCTCGTCCTTTTTCACTCCATTTTTAAATTGCTTAGCTAACTGCATCTCTAACTTACTCTCGACCTGTCCAGAGAAGTTAGCGTGAATAAAACAAGGATTTTGTTCCTCATTTACCAACATACCTGATAGATGAGGCATGATTGTAGCCTTGGCTTGAACGAAGAAATCAATCCCCAAGATCAACTCAAAATCATCCAAGGCTACGACGGTAAGATTTATCTGTCCCTCCCAAGCACCAACTTTGAGGGTCATGGCCACACCTTGGATCGAAGTAGCACTCGAGTTTACCGCCTTGATTTTGCATGGACTCTGGTTTACCACTAAACCCAACTTGTCCACCATTCTATTGGAAAGGAAGTTGCTAGTCGCTCCCATGTCCAGCAAAGCTCTTACGGTCTTCCCATTTAGTTGCACTGCTGCATACAAAAGACCCCTTTTTGGGGCTGACTTAACCGTTGAAACTACATTAAGGAGTTGGAGAGGGTTTTCCCGTTAAGTGCTAGATCCACCTGCATTCTCCTCTCCTTTGGACTCTTGAATAGCATTTAATCTTTCTCGCTTTGGGCATTTCTTGGACATATGTGGTCCCCCACAAATAAAACAGCCCGCTTCCTTCTTGCCTCCCTTGGACTTGCCTTGTTCGGTCATCTTTTTACCCTTCCCTTCAGATTTCTTAAATCCTTAGAGGGGCCTTTACCCTTTTTGCCTTCCTGACCCTTCTTCTTGTCACCAATTGAGGCAATTGGGGTGGGTCTAAAGTCAACTAAGCCCTCTGCAGCAGCAATGGCCGAAGGAAGGTCCTTCACGCCTTGTCTCCGCAACTCGACATGTGCCCACGCTTGCAAGCCTGACAAAAAGTTGAATAGCTTGTCTGCATCCAACATATCTTTGATGTCCAACATCAAAGAACTGAACTCCCGCACATACTCTCGAATAGAACTCGTCTGTTGAAGCTTCTTGAGTGCTTCTCATGCAATCCATGCGGTGTTGCACGGGAGGAACTAATCCTTTAGTTCCTTCTTTAATGTTTCCCAATCCTCGATCGGAGGTTTTCTAGCCCTTGTCTCTCCCGACATCTGGGTTTGCCACCATAGTTTAGCATCATCAAATAAATACATGCTAGTTATGGTTACCTTTTCACGATTTGGAATATGAGTGGCCTTGAAATACTACTCCATATCCCACAAGAAATTCTCTAGTTCTTTGGCGTTATGGCCACTTTTGAACGCCTTAGGTTCTGGAACTTTGGTCTTCGAAGGGGCCTCATCCACGGCCTGAGGGTTCGCCACGGCCCTCTTGAGGATACTTATCTCATCCTCTAGTCTCTTCAAGTTTTCCTTCACCAAGTAAATCATGGGGATGAAGTCCTGCGTCATGGAGGAAAATTGCTCTTCCATGTCTCGCAATGTGTCAGAACAAACCGTGTTCAAGGCTACCATTTGCTCGGCCTGATGTGCCACCTACACCGTAAGACTCACCGCATCGTCGGTTTGAGGATTCCCGACGAAGTCCTCCAAGCCACTAACTCTTTCATGCAACTCATTCATCGTAACGGTTCCAAGAAAGTCTGCCATTCTCGGCTCTAATACCAGTTGTCACAGGGGCCAAATTTTTCAACAAAAGTCTGCCACTATAAGGCACTAAGCCACCCGACCTAGTCAGCCTACCCAAGTGTTTACCCACGATGATCGGATAATCAAACGGACAAAACCAACTTATGGAAACCACTTTCCAACCTTTTATTAATTCACAAAAGGAATACAAGTTTTGCGTCACACAGATCACCACAACACTCACTTCGTCACTTGTGAGTTGGTGTCTCAGGGCCTCACTATTTATAGACAAAATTTACAGTGTGTGGCTGACACCCCCAGCCACTAAGGATCAACTTCGGGACACTATGCATGCTAATAGCCACGTTGCAATGACTTCCACGATTCTCAGGTGGAGATTTGGTCCTCTGCATGCCACGTGTAGCCTGTTAACTTCTAGTCGCCTTATGATGCGCGAACATGGGCCACGTGGGGCGTAGTCATGGTCTAGCTGTTGGGCGGGCAACTCTCTAGTCGATCCATGTTCGCCCATGACTTACGCCCACATGCCTTCAGAATCTAGCCGTTGTGGCCATATTTTAGAGTTAGCTGTTGAGGCCACCTGCTTCCGCGGATCGTGTGCGCACCACTCGTACACATGGGTTGAGAGTTTGCTTGCTCACCCAACAGCCCATGCACATCAGCACGTTCCCTTTTCTGCAGGGCCTTATCTGAACCGAGACTTAGCCAGCACTCAAGCCTTGCCTACCTGTGTCTTTGTCCATTGGCTTCCCCTGAGTTTCTCGCATGTTTGTCTGCACACCCACGCGCACGTCTCACTGCCTGTCCGAGATACTCGCACCCCTGTCTGAATGCTCGCGCGCCTGTCTGTATGGCCACACATGCGCACCCACCTGCGTGCACATTTCTTGCCTCACCCACATGCATGGCTAAGGCCACCTTGTGCCTGCATGCTGATCCTTTGGGTCTTGTCTAAACCATGCAAAGGAGGTTACCACATGCCCCCTTGCCTTGGACTTGGGCTACCCACGTCCAAGATTTTCCACCACTGACTTAGTTCAAAGTTTGGGGGTCTAAAAGTAGGCCACTATCCTACCATCGAAAGTTGATAGGGTAGAAATTTGAATGATGCGTCACCGGCACGATGGCTATGTGATTCGTCGAGTTATCATGAATCATCAGAGCTATGGGCAGAGCCCGCATTGACCTTTTATCTAATAAATGCATCCCTTCCAAAAGTCAAGGTTTGTTGCAAGTATTAGCTCTAGAATTACTACGGTTATCCGAGTTGCAGGTACCATCAAACAAACTATAACTGATTTAATGAGCCATTTGCAGTTTCACAGTTTGAATTAGTTCATACTTAGACATGCATGGCTTAATCTTTGAGATAAGCATATGACTACTGGCAGAATCAACCAGGTACATTCCTCTGCGACTTCGTACCAAATGAACCCAATGGTCAATAAGGTAACGAGAGTCCTTCATGTCGAGGGACTAGATTCAGAACAACCACAGGCCAAGGCCCTTTGTCCGCATAATATTCTGCATCCGAGAGCACAAGTGAAGAACCATCGACCAAGAGAGCCACCTCAAAAAGATTGCTTCAGGGCCACAGTGATTGCTTCAACATCCACCTTGAGACCAGAGGGCCACAAGGAGGAACAAGGCAACCAAACAGGGTGACGTGTCAACAGTTCGTTGCCCAAGCAAGGAGCCTGCCAACACGGTCAACCCAAACACCACTCACACGCCAATTACGTACACTAGACACAACACCACCAAACATGCCCACAAACCCCATTTAAAACGAGGCCCACGAACGCATCAAGAGGCACCATGGCCACACCGCTTGACATGAGAATAATATCTTAATCAAGGCAACCAAGCATCCCCTCGCAAAGCCAACAATCAACCACGACATTAGCACATAGTGGGCAAGAACCGCCCATAATGGGCTACATATCTTGGAGGCAACAAGCCTCTTAGTGGCCTCTTGATTGCGCAACGAGGGTCAGCTTTCCCATTGAGATCACGATGCCCACGCCAAACCAACAATGTCAACTTGGTGAGGATCAAATTTGCCCCGCCCTGCGCATACACAAAGGGCCAAGCCATTCCAACCGAGGCAACCAAGCTTCCCCACGCCATGGCAATGCATGACGAGGTCAACATCCCAACCGAGGCAAACACAGCTTCCCCACATCAAGCCAACAATCCACCATTGTGGTGCATAAAGCATACAAGAGACACCCAACATGGGCAACATACCATGGACACAAGCATCGCAATGACTTCTTGTTGAAGAGACGAGAATCAGCTCATCAGAACGCCGTCGCCATCTCCTCCCCCGCCGTCGCTGTGGTAGCCAATCGTCACCCGGCGGCGGCTCGGGGCGGCCCTGCCCATGAGCCCCCATGCGCCCCACACCATGGCCCAATGTGTACACCCGTGTTGGCACACATGGAGGGCAATAGGCGTGGGGGGCATGGGGGCAGGGGGTGGACAGGAAGCCCCCCCCTAAAGACTTTATTAAGGTTTTTTAAGGTCCAGTAGGAAGAGACATGAAAATTCTGAGGAGGTATCATGCCCCTAGAGAATTCTATACTTCGTATTTTGAGATTTTTTGCATGAGTACTTAGAAAAATGTGATCTTGCTAGTGGATATTTTTCCAGAATTTTTTTTTAACATTTAGCATTTTTTTTAATTTTTCAAAGGCAAAAAATTGAAAAAATCATAAAAAATAAAATATAAATTCAATTGGTAAGATTTTTGTTGGGTTTTGTTCTAAAAATTAGGTATGATTTTTAGATGAAATAACATGAATGAGTTTATTGGATGAAAGTTTCAAAATTTTTGAACAACTTCATTTTGGACCTTTCATGCGCATG
>CM046331.1:6017160-6022160 GCA_025403435.1 Artocarpus heterophyllus | reverse complement strand
TTTCTTCGTCGACCTGTATACCTTGAGCACTAACAACAAAACCAAGAAAAACAAGCTTATACATGCAAAAGGTACACTTCTTAAGATTAGCATACAACTTTTCCTTCCGTAAAACATCTAAAACAAGTTTCAAATGTTCAATATGATCATCCAAATTGCTGCTATAGATCAAGATATCATCAAAATAAACAACAACAAATTTCCCAATGAAAGCTCGCAAAACATGGTTCATTAAACGTATAAATGTGCTAGGGGCATTGGTTAAACCGAAAGGCATTACCAACCACTCATACAAACCTTGTTTTGTTTTGAAAGCCGTCTTCCACTCGTCTTCCTCTTTCATGCGAATTTGATGATATCTACTCTTCAGATCAATTTTAGAAAATACACAAGCACCATGCAGTTCATCTAACATGTCATCCAAGCGAGGAATGGGATGTCGATACTTTACCGTGATGTTGTTGATGGCTCGACAATCAACGCACATCCTCCAAGTCCCATCTTTCTTAGGCACAAGTAAAACTGGTACTGCGCACAGGCTCATGCTTTCTCTCACGTGTCCCTTCTCCATCAACTCACTTACCTGCCGTTGGAGTTCCTTTGTCTCCTCAGGATTACTTCTATAGGCTAGTCGGTTTGGAATTGTAGCTCCAGGTATGAAGTCGATTTGATGTTCAATCCTGCGGATTGGAGGTAAACCTTGCAGTGTTTCCTAGGGAAAGATATCCTCATACTCCTGCAAAAGAGAAACAACAGAACTATGCAAGGTGGAATCAAGATCATTAGTGTTTAATAACGCCTCCTTGTACATGAGTAAAATCATCGGCTGATTAGAAAACAAAGCTCTTCTCACATCACTCTCTCTTGCATAAAAGTTTGTTTTTCTCTCTAATTTTACCTCATTGGCCAAATCTTCTTTTGTACTGGCTCTCTCAATGTTCTCTCCTTTTTTCTCCATTTTCTTGGGCCCTCTATCTTTTTTCCCTCTTTGGCTGAACTCTCTCTCTGCACTCCAACACTCATTATTTTCACTCCCTTTCTCTCTCTTTTTCTCATTCTCTCCTTTTTGTTCACTCTCCTTTTGTAACCAAACTTGATCTTCATGAACCTGTTTTGGTGTCATTGGTACAAGAGTGAATGGTCTCTAGTTGTGCACAAGAGAATATTTATTGGTGTAGCCATCATGTTTGACTCGACGATCAAATTGCCATGGTTGACCTAGTAACAAGTGCCCGGCTTCCATTGGAACTACATCGCACAAAACTTCATCTTCGTATCTACCAATGCGAAATGAAATTAATGCCTGTTTAGTTACCTTCACTTCACCACTATTATTCAACCATTGCAACTTGTAAGGTCGAGGATGTTTGGTCTTTGGCAGCCCTAATTTGTCAACCATAGTACTGCTAGCAACGTTTGTACAACTCCCTCCATCTATTATCACACTACATACCTTGTTCTGCACGTGGCACCTAGTATGAAAAATGTTCTCACATTGCTCTTCTTCTTCCTCTTTGGCTTGCACACTAAGGGCTCGTCGAGTGACCAACAATTCACCTTGGACAGCACACTCCTCCTGATCCACATCCTCCAATGGTGGCATGGAGTCCTCGTCCGATTCGTCATTCGTAACAACCTCTCCGTCGTCCCGTAACACCATCACCCTTTTGTTCAGACATTGGCTTGAGATGTGACCCCTACCTTGGCATTTGAAACATTTAATATCACGGTTTCGAGAAGTGGATCAATCATATTTACCTTGGTTTGAAGGGCTAGCCGTGGCTGGTTTTGGCTCAAACTTTGGCCTAGCAACCGATTTCTCTTCTCTCTTCCCATAATTTGGCTTCCATGAAGAAGGTGCCGAACTAACATTCGCACGTGAGCTACCCCTCCTCTTGAGCTGCTGCTCTATTGTGATGGCCATGTGCAACATGTCTTCTAACTCTACATAGTGTTGCATCTCCACCCTATCTTGAATATTCGGATTTAGCCCTTGCAAAAATCTTGCCATGGTTGCTTCTCGATCTTCTTCAACATTGGCTCGTATCATGGCTATTTCCATTTCTTGATAGTATTCCTCCACACTCCTGTTTCCTTGTCTAAGTCCTTGCAACTTTTTATACAATTCCTGATAGTAATGGCTGGGTACAAATCGCTTTCTCATCACCGTTTTCATCTCCTCCCATGTCTCAATCGGGTGTTCTCGGTTCCGTCGCCTATTCATTACCAACTGATCCCACCATACAACCGCATAATCAGAGAACTCAATTGCAGCAAGCTTAACTTTCTTTAACTCTGAATAGTTATGGCAATCAAACAATAGCTCCACCTTCTTCTCCCACTCTAGCTAAGCTCCGGGGTCATTTTTCCCTTGGAATGGCAGAATCTTCATTTTAATACCTCCCATATTATTGTCTTCCCGGTTCCTAGCTTCTCTATTCCCATTTCCATGCCTAAATCTGCCCCTATTTATCGGTGGTTCCTCCAACTCTTCTAATTCATCTTCCTCCGAAAGATCACATCCACCCCTCCACCTATTTTGCATGTTTTGTGGCTGCCTATTGCGTGTTCTGGCATCAACCTCATCTAATCTCTCATGAATGGGCTCTAGCGCTCACGTCAACAACCATTCCATTTGCCTCATTAATGCTTGCAACTGAAGATTGGGAACGTTTTGTTGTGGAAGATCATCTTCGGCTTCTCTTTCTTGATTCGGATTCATTTTTTTTTAAACCTACAAAACAACGTTAGATAATAAAGGACCTTACTTCTCTCCCTCACGTGTTTCACTCTATCACTTGGTCACTCCGTTCACTCGTGTTTCACTTGAATAATTGGCTTTTACCTTCGAATGTTCTCACCACTCTTGCCTTTTTTTTTTTTAACTCGCTTATTCTCTCTTTCAATTCTTTTGGAATTACACAAACAACAATAAAATCTATCCGGCAACAAATTCAGCAACACGTTTTGATACGCAGTTCAAAATGAAGCAAATTTTTTTTTCACTGTGAGGTGAGGTCAAATTTGGACACCTGGACACTCAAACAATGGAAATGAAACAAAAAATTTTAAGGAGGGTTTCCAGACTTTTTTTTTTTTTTTTTTTTTGGATCCTCTTGTTTTTTTTATTTTCTTTTCGTTTTTCTTTTCTTTTCTTCTTTTTCTTTTCTTTGTGAAATTCGGCAAGAACAGGAATAATAAACCAAGAAGCACAAAACAGGAAACTACCACCTAAACTTGAAACCCAAAATACTAGTTACCCGAAACCAAAACTAACCAACGTTTTTTTTGAACGGAATAGAACCTAAGTAATAAATTAGAATTCAAAAACAAATAAGGATAGACAAACCTGAGGCTGGAACTAAGGCTCTGATACCAAATGATAGGAACCTTGCCAATATACTGACGAAACCCATTATCAATAAGAAGGAACCAAGATCGTTTCTACTCAGATTTGGATGGAAGTCACCGTGACCCATTGCTTATATCGAAGTAAGAACCTTGGTATATTGAAGATGCCACAATCAAGGATGGAAGCTTGATTGAAAAGTCAGGTTCGAACGCCCGGATTGATCCGATGAGTTCGTGTAGTTCGTCAAAGAACCAAAGAAAGAATTTTCTCTCTTAGAAAAATAAACATTCATTGATTCCCATCAACTATGGAAAGGCCTATTTATAGGCCAAAATTACAAAGTGTTGCCCAAAAAGAAAAGTTGACAAATTTAAACATAATTACTAAGCCTAAAATAAAAACCAAAAAAAAAGGAAAGTCTTAATGGCTGATTTTCAGCCATTTACACGCCCAACAATAAAAGGAAAGTGCAATTAATCCTCATCAAC
This sequence comes from Artocarpus heterophyllus, assembly GCA_025403435.1. Lineage (NCBI taxonomy): Eukaryota > Viridiplantae > Streptophyta > Magnoliopsida > Rosales > Moraceae > Artocarpus > Artocarpus heterophyllus. The sequence goes on along the minus strand of CM046331.1, from coordinate 6,018,320 downwards.
AATTTGCATAAATGATTAGCCATGTGTGTGCCAAAATGGGAAAGTTTCCAAAAGTCTTCCATTGACTTGATCTTGCAAAATTTGAGCTGATTTCAATCAGGCTTGACTCATCCAGATTCTTCTAGAACTTGGATCAAATTGACACACCGTTGTGGTTGATGCGGACCTGGGTCAATAGGCTTGCACAAATTTTCTTGATTCTAGATTTTGTGAATCAGCCCATTTAGTGCTTCCTTGAATTTCTTAGCTCGGGTTCTTGTGACTGGTCCAATAGGAATTTGTATTGGGTCAACCACCTTCCATGCATTTGAGCTCCCTAAGTCTCCATCACTACACCTCTCAAGTCATTTCACAAAGTCAGACTAGAGTCAAGCTCAATAGTGTCTTCTTTCCCTGCTGATTCTGCCAAGCCTGTTCCCTTGGCTGTGGTTTCACTAAATAGTAGACAAGGACAGTGGGAATCTTGTTAATCCATTCATGCGCGTCACTAATTACATGATGAGGCATTTGGCTACCTTAAGAGAGTAATAGTTACTCCCGTCGTTTACTCGCGCTTGGTTGAATTTTTTCACTTTGACATTAAGAGCACTGGGCAGAAATCACATTGCGTGAGCATCCGCAGGGACCATCGCAATGCTTTGTTTTAATTAAACAGTCAGATTCCCCTTGTTTGTACCAGTTCTGAGTCGACTGTTTGACGCTCGAGGAAGGCCCCCAGAGAGGCCGTTCTGAGTTCGTCCCCCGGCCAGCACGCGCCAACCTGCTCTTGTCACAGGAGTAGCTTGAGCAGTCGGTCGACAGCCGACAGGTTTGAGACTGGGACCCCGATGCCCAGCCCTCAGAGCCAATCCTTTTCCCGAGGTTATAGATCCATTTTGCCGACTTCCCTTGCCTATATTGTTCCATCGACCAGAGGCTGTTCACCTCGGAGACCTGATGCGGTTATGAGTACGACCGGGCGTGGGAGGCACTCGGTCCTCCAGATTTTCAAGGGCCGTCGGGGGTGCATCGGACACCATGCGACGTGCGGTGCTCTAACAGCCGTTGAACCCTACCTCTTACTGAGCCGTTTCCAGGGTGGGCAGGCTATTAAACAGAAAAGATAACTCTTCCCGAGGCCCTCACCGACGTCTCCGGACTCCCTAACGTTGCCATCAACT
>CM046331.1:5993671-6001171 GCA_025403435.1 Artocarpus heterophyllus | reverse complement strand
TTCTTCAAAGTAATAGCACCGGAGGCACGACCTGGCCAATTAAGGCTAGGAGCGCATCATCGGTAGAAGGGACGAGCCGACCGGTGCAGACCTGAGGTGAACCGATCGACCCAACCTAAGGTCCAACTATGAGCATTTTAACTACAACAACTTAAATATACGCTATTGGAGCTAGAATTACCGTGGCTGCCAGCACTAGACTTGCCCTCCAATGGATCCTCGTTAAGGTATTTAGATTGTACTCATTCCAATTACCAGACTCTTAGAGTCCGGTATTGTTATTTATTGTCACTACCTCCCCATGTCAGGATTGGGTAATTTGTGCCCCTGCTACCTTCCTTCGATGTGGTAGCCGTTTCTCAAGCTCCCTCTCTGGAATCGAACCCTCATTCTCCGTCACCGTCACCACCACAGTAGGCCACTATCCTACCATCGAAGTGTATAGGGCAGAAATTTGAATGATGCATCACCGGCACGATGGCCGTGCGATCCATCGAGTTATCATGAATCATCAGAGCTATGGGCAGAGCCCGCATCGACCTTTTATCTAATAAATGCATCCCTTAGAAGTCGGGGTTTGTTGCACGTATTAGCTATAGAATTACTACGGTTATCCGAGTAGCAGGTAACATTAAACAAACTATAACTGATTTAATGAGCCATTCACAGTTTCACAATCTGAATTAGTTCATACTTACACATGCATGGCTTAATCATTGAGACAAGCATATGACTACTGGTAGGATCAACCAGGTTACATTCCTCTACGACTTCGTACCAAATGAACCCAATGGTCAATAAGGTAACAAGAGTCGTTCATGTCGAGGGACTAGATTCAGAACAACCACAGGCTAAGGCCCTTTTTCCGTATAATATTTCGCATATGAGAGCACAAGCAATGAACCAGGGACCAAGAAAGCCAACTCAAAAGGATTGCTTCAGGGCCATAGTGATTGCTTTAACATCCACCTTGAGACCACAGGGCCACAAGGAGGAACAAGGCAACCAAACAAAGCTTTCCGCATCGGTAGGCAACATAGGAACCAAGGGTCACGCCCAATGACACATATTATTTGCTCTTGGGGCAAATTGAAACAGGGTGACTTGTCAACAGTTCGTTGCCCATGCAAGGGAGCTTGCCGACACGCTCAACCCAAACACCACTCACACGCCAATTACGTATGCTAGACATAACAATACCAAACACGCCCGTAAACCCCATTTAAAACGAGGCCCACGAACACATCAAGAGGCACCATGGCCGCACCGCTTGACATGAGAACAGCATCTTAATCAAGGCAACCAAGCTTCCCCTCACAAAGCCAACATTCAACCACGACATTAGCACATAGCGACCAAGAACTGCCCATAATGGGCTACATATCTTGGAGGCAACAAGCCTTTTAGTGGCCTCTTTATTGCCCAACAAGGTTCAGCTTTCCCATTGAGGTAACGAAGCCCACACCAAGCCAACAATGTCAACTTGGCGAGGATCAAATTTGCCCCGCCCTACGCATGCACAACAGGGCCAAGCCATTCCAACCGAGACAACCAAGCTTCCCCACGCCATGGCAACACATGACGAGGTCAACATCCCAACCGAGGCAAACATAGCTTCCCCACGTCAAGCCAACAAACCACCATTGCAGTGCGTAAAGCATCCAAGAGACACCCAACATGGGCAACATACCATGCACACAAGCATCGCAATGACTTCTTGTTGAAGAGACGAGACTCAGCTCATCAGACCACCGCCGCCATCTCCTCCGCCGCCGCCGTCGTGGTAGCCAACCGTCACTCGACAGCAGCGTAGGGCGGCCCTGCCCATGAGCCCCCATGCGCCCCACACCAAGGCCCAAGGTGTGCACCCGTGTGGGCACACATGGGGGGCAATAGGCGTGGGGGTCATGGGGGCAGGGCGGTCGACAGGCAGCCCCACCTTAAAGAGCTTATTAAGCTTTTTCAGGTCAAGCAGGAAGAGACATGAAAATTCCAAGGAGGTATCATGCCCCTAGAGAATTCTATACTTCGTATTTTGAGGAGATTTTTTGCATAAGTGCTTAGAAAAATATGATCTTGCTAATGGATATTTTTCCACAATTTTTTTTTAACATTTAGCATTTTTTTTCTTTTTCAAAGTTAAAAAATTGAAAAAATCATAAAAAATAAAATATAAATTCAATTGGTAAGATTTTTGTTGGGTTTTTTTCTAAAAATTAGGTATGATTTTTAGATGAAATAACATGAATGAGTTTATTGGATGAAAGTTTCAAAATTTTTGAAAAACTTAATTTCAGCCCTTTCATACGTGTGCTGGGCGCCAGGGCCATGCACTTGGCCCGCTGGGGGCCTCGGCCACCCCCCATCCGCGTGCGAGGGTCCTCAGCCACGCCCATCAATTGGGGGGCCCTCAGCCAAGGCCTTTCACCCGCGACCTTGCTCACGGGGGGGGCCTCGGACTTGCCCCATCCACGCGCGGGGTGCCTTAGTCAAGGCCTTGCGCATGCTCGTCCAAGGCCTTGCACCCACGGGGGGCCCTCGGCCACGGCCTTGCGTACACGTGGGGCCTCACACACACACCATCCGTGTGGGAGGGTCCTTGGCCAAGGCCTTGTGCGTGCAGGGCGGCAAGGCCACGCGTGTGCCAGGGCCACACGCCCATCCTCGCACGGGGGCCTCAGCCATGCCCCATCCGCGCCCTAAGGGCATCGTCAAGGGTGGGCAAAGCCCTACGTGGCATTCATACGCATGCAGGGTGGCCTCGTCAAGGGTGTTAGGCCAATGGGGGGGCCTTGTTCGATGCTTAGGCTCGTGCCACGTTATAATTTGTGTGTGTGGGCTAAGGGTGGCACGGGCAAGGGCCCTTGGGACCTCGCAGCTTGGCGAACGGGTTGCGAGGGCATAAATTCTCGCCTGGGTGTCCAATTAGGGCGAATGAGGTGTCATTTTCGCACAACTTTTTGAGATCTACGCGTCCAGAGCATTGGTTTCTGCTTATTTTCCTTATATTCTCAAGCTTCCTCTTAACAAGCCAGTTAGGGACCTGTGCTTGTCGTGTTTGAGCACTAAACTCCGTGTAACAAGCATGTACAAGTCCCAACGAATGCAATCACACAAACACGATCGGGAAATTAGCCTTCGATGTGCACAAACCATCACTTGGTTAACATATCCATCCAGGAATCGAACACCCAACGATTTGGAAGTTTTAAGTTAAACGTGATGACACTCTTAGGACTTGTGGTCAGCCGGGTGAGCAGTTAACATCGCGTAACAAGCATGGTTTGATCGCTTTGTAAACCATCACGAACGTATTGTTGTCCGCAATAACGACCTGCTCACAAACACTTGGAAGACTATAAAACTTTGTATTTTATTTTGGCATGGGAGGATACTTGGTAATGCTTATTTCCTAAAACTCACAAACACTTGACAAATTTTTCGTCACGCACTGGGTCTCTACTACCACGCGTTGAAACAGGGTGACGTCTCAACAGTTCGTTGCCCATGCAAGGAGCCTACCAACACGCTCAACCCAAACACCAATCACACGCCAATTACGTATGCTAGACACAACACCACCAAACACGCCCGCAAACCCCATTTAAAACGTGGCCCACGAACACATCAAGAGGCACCATGGCTGCACCGCTTGACATGAGAACAATATCTTAATCAAGGCAACCAAGCTTCCCCTCGCAAGCCAACATTCACCCACGGACATTAGCACATAGCGACCCTGAGAACCGCCCATAATGGGCTACATATCTTGGAGGCAACAAGCCTTTTAGTGGCCTCCTGATTACCCAACGAGGGTCAGCTTTCCCATTGAGGTAACGAAGCCCACGCCAAGCCAACAATGTCAACTTGGCGAGGATCAAATTTGCCCCGCCCTGCGCATGCACAACATGGCCAATCCATTCCAACTGAGGCAACCAAGCTTCCCCACGCCATGGCAACACATGACGAGGTCAACATCCCAACCGAGGGCAAACACAGCTTCCCCACGTAAAGCCAACAATCCACCATTGCGGTTCATAAGGCATCCAAGCGACACCCAACATGGGCAACATACCATGCACACAAGCATCGCAATGACTTCTTGTTGAAGAGATGAGATTCAACTCTTCAGACTACCATCGCCATCTCCTCTGCCGCCGCTGCCGTGGTAGACAACCGTCACCTGACGGTGGCCCCGGGCGGCCTTGCCCATGAACCCCGATGCGCCCCACACCAAGGCCCAAGGTGTGCACCCGTGTGGGCATACATGGGGGGCAACAGGCGTGGGGGGCATGGGGGTAGGGGGGTTGGACAGGCAGCCCCCCCCTAAAGAGCTTATTAAGCCGTTTTAGGTCCAGCAACAGAGATATGAAAATTTCGCGGAGGTATCATGCTCCTAGAGAATTCTATACTTCGTATTTTGAGGAGATTTTTTGCATAAGTGCTTAGAAAAATATGATCTTGCTAATGGATATTTTTCCAGAATTTTTTTTTAACATTTAGCATTTTTTTTTCTTTTTCAAAGGTAAAAATTGAAAAAATCATAAAAAATAAAATATAAATTCAATTGGTAAGATTTTTGTTGGGTTTTGTTCTAAAAATTAGGTATGATTTTTAGATGAAATAACATGAATGAGTTTAATGGATGAAAGCTTCAAAATTTTTGAGAAACTTGATTCGGCCCTTTCTTGCACATGTTGGGTGCCACGGCCACGCATGTGGGCACGTTGGGGGCCTCGGCCACCCCCCATCCGCACGCGGGGGGCCTCGGCCATGCCCATCCTTTGGGGGGTCCCCGATCTAGGCCTTGCGCGTGCAACCTTGCTCACGCGGGGGGCCTCAGACATGCCCCATCCAAGCGCGGGGCGCCTTGGTTAAGGCCTTGCGCGTGCTTGTCCAAGGCCTTGCGTCCACGGGGGGCCCTCGGCCACGGCCTTGTGAGCACGTAGGGCCTCAGCCATGCCCCATCCGCGCGCTAAGGGCATCGTCAAGGGTGGGCAAAGCCCCACGTGGCATTCATACACGTGCAGGGTGGCCTCGTCAAGGGTGTTAGGCCAATTAGGGGGCCTAGTTCCATGCTTAGGCTCGTGCCATGCTATAATAAGCGTGTGTGGGCTTAGGGTGGCCCAGGCATGGGCCCTTGGGGCCTCGCGGCGTGGCGAATGGGTCGTGAGGGCATAACTTCTCATCCAGGTGTCCTATTTGGGCGAATCAGGTGTCATTTTCACAGTTCTTTTTGAGATCTACGCATCCAGGGCATTGGTTTCTGCTTATTTTCCTTAGATTTTTAGGCTTCCGCTAAACAAGCCGGTTAGGGACCTGTGCTTGTCGTGTTTGAGCACTGAACGCCATGTAACAAGCATGTATAAGTCCCAACGAATGCAATCACACAAACACGATCGGGAAATCAGCCTTCCGATGTGCACAAACCATCACTTGGTTAACATATCCATCAGGAATCGAACACCCAACGATTTGAAAGTTTTAAGTTAAGCATGATGACACTCTTGGGACTTGTGGTCGGCCGGGTGAGCTGTTAATGCCTCATAACAAGCATGGTTTGGTCGCTTTGTAAACCATCACGAACGTATTGTTGTCCGCAATAACGGCCTGCTCACGCTTTCAACTTGTGGGGCGCCTCATCCACGACAAAAAAAGAGGCCAACACTTGGAAGACTATAAAACTTTGTATTTTATTTTGGCCTGGGAGGATACTTGGTAATGCTTATTTCCCTGAAAATCACAAACACTTGAGAAATTTTTCGTCATGCACTGGGTCTCTGCTACCATGCCTTGGACCCCCGTGGGGCTGTCTCTACAACTTAGGCAACTTATCTTTCACACCTTGCGGGGTTATGCCCTCGATCCACATGGGGCGTACCGTGGCCAGTGTTCGCAAACTTCGCTCCTTGACGGGTTATAGCACTTAGAATTTTTTTCATTCAAGTCTTGGCCCATGTGGGGCTCCTAAGCCTCTGTGGCTATAATGGGAGAAAAAGATAGAATTGGGGGAGGGACGAATAGAAGCGACATAGGGCTGAATCTCAATGGATCATGGCAGCAAGGCCACTCTACCACGTACAATACCCCGTCGCGTACTTAAGTCGTCTGTAAAGGATTCTACCTGCCGCTCGGTCGAAATTGTACTTTAAGGCGGCCCACACGGCTCGTCCGCCACGAGGGCTTCACCAACGACACGGGCCTTTGGGGGCCAAGGCCCATACTGCAGGTCGGCAAATGAGCGACGGGTGCATGCGTTGCTTCTAGCCCAGATTCTGACTTAGAGGCGTTCAGTCATAATCCAGTGCACAGTAGCTTCACGCCACTGGCTTTTCAACCAAGCTCGATGACCAATTGTGCGAATCAACGGTTCCTCTCGTACTAGGTTGAATTACTATTGCGACACTGCCATCAATAGGGTAAAACTAACCTGTCTCACGACGGTCTAAACACAACTCACTTTCCCTATTGGTGGGAGAACAATCCAATACCTGGTGAATTCTGCTTCACAATGATAGGAAGAGCCGACATCGAAGGATCAAAAAGTAACTTTTCTGATACCTCTAGCTTCAAATTTTGAAGGTCTAAAGGATCGATAGGCCACGCTTTCACGGTTCATATTCCTACTGGAAATCAGAATCAAACGAGCTTTTACCCTTTTCTTCCACACGAGATTTCTGTTCTCGTTGAGCTCATCTTAGGACACCTGCGTTATCTTTTAATAGATGTGCCGCCCTAGCCAAACTCTCCACCTGACAAGGCCTTCCGCCCGGATCGACCCGTCGAGGCAGGCCTTGGGTCCAAAAAGAGGGGCAGTGCCCCGCCTCGATTTACGGAATAAGTAAAATAATGTTAAAAATAGTGGTATTTCACTTTCGCCATTTCTGGCTCCCACTTCTACTGTACCTCTAAAGTCATTTCACAATGTCGGACTAGAGTCAAGCTCAACAGGATCTTCTTTCCCCGTTGATTCTACCAAGCCCGTTCCCTTGGCTGTGGTTTCACTTGATAGTAGACAGGGACAGTGGGAATCTGATTAATCCATTCATGCGCGTCACTGATTAGATGACGAGGCATTTGGCTACCTTAAGAGAGTCATAGTTACTCCCGCCGTTTACCCGCGTTTGGTTTAATTTCTTCACATTGACATTCAAAGCGCTGGGCAGAAATCACATTGCATGAGCATCCGCAGGGACCATCGTAATGCTTTGTTTTAATTAAACAGTCGGATTCCCCTTGTCTGTACCAGTTCTGAGTCGACTGTTCGACGCCCGAGGAAGGCCGCCAAAGAGCCCCTTCCTAGTCCGTCCCCCGGCCTGCACGCGGCGATCTGCTCTCGCCACAGGAGCAGTTCGAATAGTTCGTCGATAGTCGACGGGTTCAAGATTGGGACCCCCTTGCCCAGCGCTCAGAGCCAATCCTTTTCCTGAGGTTACAGATCCATTTTGCTAACTTCCCTTGCCTACATTGTTCCATCAACCAGAGGCTGTTCACCTTGAA
>CM046331.1:5986171-5988671 GCA_025403435.1 Artocarpus heterophyllus | reverse complement strand
CTGAGGCAACCAAGCTTCCCCACGCCATGGCAACACATGACGAGGTCAACATCCCAACCGAGGCAAACACAGCTTCCCCACGTAAAGCCAACAATCCACCATTGCGGTGCATAAGGCATCCAAGCGACACCCAACATGGGCAACATACCATGGACACAAGCATCTCAATGACTTCTTGTTGAAGTGACGAGACTCAGCTCATCAGACCGCTGCCGCCATTTGCTCCGTTGCAGCCACCATGGTAGCCAACCGTCAGCCGACGGCGGCCCAGGCCAGCCCTGCCCATGAGCCCCCTTGCGCCCCCATGCGCCCCACACCAAGGCCCAAGGTGTGCACCCGTGTGGGCACTCATGGGGGGCAACAGGCGTGGGGGGCATGGGGGTAGGGGGTGGACAGGCAGCCCCCCCTGAAAGAGCTTATTAAGCTTTTTCAGGTCCAGCAGGAAGAGACATGAAAATTCCGAGGAGGTATCATGCCCCTAGAGAATTCTATACTTCGTATTTTGAGGAGATTTTTTTGCATGAGTACTTAGAAAAATGTGATCTTGCTAATGGATATTTTTCCAGAATTTGTTTTTAACATTTATCATTTTTTTTTAATTTTTCAAAGGCAAAAAGTTGAAAAAATCATAAAAAATAAAATATAAATTCAATTGGTAATATTTTTCTTTGGTTTTGTTCTAAAAATTATGTATGATTTTTAGATGAAATAACATGAATGAGTTTATTGGATGAAAGTTTCAAAATTTTTGAAAAACTTGATTTTGGCCCTTCTGTGCACGTGATGGGCTCCACTGCCGCGCACGTCGCGGCGTTGGGGGCCTCGGCCACCACCCATCTACGCGCGTGACCTTGCTCACGTGGGGTGCCTAGGTCAAGGCCTTGTACGTGCTCGTCCAAGGCCTTGCGCCCACGGGGGGCCCTCGGCCACGGCCTTGCACCCATGGGGGGCCCTCGGCCACGGCCTTGCACGCACATGGGGCCTCACACACGCACCATCCATGCGCCGGGGTCCTCGGCCAAGGCCTTGCACGTGCAAGGTGGCAAGGCCACGAGCGTGCCAAGGCCACACACCCATCCTCGTATGGGGGCCTCAGCCTTGCCCCATCTGCACGCTAAGGGCGTCATCAAGGGCAGGCAAAGCCCCACGTCGCGTTCATACGCGTGCAGGGTGGCCTCGTCAAGGGTGTTAGGCAAATGGGGGGGCCTTGTTCCACACTTAGGCTCGTGCCGTGTCGGAATAAGTGTGTGTGGGCTCGAGGTGGCCCAGGCAAGGGCCCTTGGGGCCTCGCGATGTGGCGAACGGGTCATGAGGGCATAACTTCTCACTCGGGTGTCCGATTTGGGAGATTGAGGTGTCGTTTTTGCATAAATTTTTGAGATCTACGCATCTAGGGCATTGGTTTCTGCTGATATTCCTTAGATTTTTAGGCTTCCTCTTAACAAGCCGGTTAGGGACCTGTGTTTATCGTGTTCGAGCATTGAACGCCACGTAACAAGCATGTACAAGTCCCAACAAACGCAATCACACAAACACGATCGGGAAATTTGCCTTCGATGTGCACAAACCATCACTTGGTTAACATATCCATCAGGAATCGAACACCCAATGATTTGGAAGTTTTAAGTTAAGCGTGATGACACTCTTGGGACTTGTGGTCGACCGTGTGAGCAGTTAATACCGCGTAACAAGCATGGTTTGATCGCTTTGTAAACCATCACCAATGTATTGTTGTCTGTAATAACGGCCTACTCGCACTTTCAATTTGTGGGGCGCCTCATCCATGACAAAAAAAAGAGGCCAACACTTGGAAGACTATAAAACTTTGTATTTTATTTTGGCTTGGGAGGATACTTGGTAATGCTTATTTCCTGAAAATCACAAACACTTGACAAATTTTTTGTCATGCACTGGGTCTCTTCTACCACGTCTTGGACCCCCGTGGGGCTGGCTCTACAACTCGGGCAACTTATCTTTCACACCTTGCGGGGTTATGCCCTCGATCCACATGGGGCGCACCATGGCCAGTGTTCGTAAACGTCACTCCCCGACGGGTTACAACACTTAGAAATTTTTTCGTACAAGTCTTGGCCCATGTGGGGCGCCTTAGCCTCTGTGGCTATACGGGGAGAAAAAGATAGAATTAGGGGAGGGATAAATCGAAGCAACACATGGCTGAATCTCAGTGGATCGTGGCAGCAAGGCCACTCTACCACTTACAATACCCCGTCGCGTACTTAAGTCATTTGCAACGGATTCTACCAGCCGCTCGGTTGGAATTGTACTTCAAGGCGGCCCATGCGGCTCGTCTGTCGCGAGGGCTTCACCAACTATAGGTCGGCAAACGGGCAACAGGCGCTTGCATCGCATCTAGCCTGTATTCTAACTTAGAGATGTTCAGTCATAATCCAGCGCACGATAGTCTTGCGCCACTGGCTTTTCAACCGAGCGCGATGACCAATTGTGTGAATCAACGGTTCCTCTCGTACTAGGTTGAATT
>CM046331.1:5971171-5978671 GCA_025403435.1 Artocarpus heterophyllus | reverse complement strand
ACTTCGTCACTTGTGAGTTGGTGTCTCAGGGCCTCACTATTTATAGACAAAATTTACAATATGTGGCTGACACCCCCAACCACTAAGGATCAACTTTGGGACACTATGCATGCTAACAGCCACGTTGCAGCGACTTCCACGATTCTCAGGCGGAGACTTGGCCCTCTGTATGCCACATGCAGCCTGTTAACTTCTAGTCGCCTATTGATGCATGAACATGGGCCACGTGGGGCGTAGTCATGGTCTAGCTGTTGGCTGGGCAACTTTCTGGTCGATCCACGATTGCCCACGACTTACGCCCACGTGCCTTCAGAATCTAGCCGTTGTGGCCATGTTTTAGAGTTAGTTGTTGAGGCCACCTGCTTCCGCGGATCATGTACGCACCACTCGCACACGTGGGCTGAGAGTTTGCTCGCTCACCCAACAGCCCATGCACATCTACACGTTCCCTCTTTCGCGGGGCCTTGTCTGAACCGAGACTTAGCCCGCACTCAAGCCTTGCCTCCTTGTGTCTTTCTCCACTGGCTTCCCCCGAGTTTCTCTCATACTTGTCTACACACCCACGCGCACGTTTCACTGCTTGTCTGAGATGCTCGCGCGCCAGTCCGAATGCTCGCGCGCCTGTCCGAATGGCCACTCATGTGCACCCACCTGCGTGCACATTTCTCGCCTGACCCACATGCATGGCCGAGGCCACCTTGTGCCTGCATGCTAATCCTTTAGGTCTTGTCTAAACCATGCAAAGGAGGTTACCATATGCCCCCCTTGCCTTGGACATGGGCCACCCACGTCCAAGATTTGCCACCACTGACATAGTTCGAAGTTTGGGGGTCTAACAAACCACCCCCACCAGATGAAGCCGACGCCCTCGTCGGTATAGCCTCGAGGTATTCCTGCACTTCTTTCTCATATTGCCACAAGGTAACATCCCGCTTCCAAGTAGCATTGTTCTCCTCTTCACCCTTCCATTTCACGAGAAAATCAGTCCGTCGATTCTTCTTGCTCATGCCCATTGTTTGATGGTCAAGGATCTTTTCCACCATTTTGTGAAATTGGTTTCTGATAGTGGGCGGAGCCCTCTTCGCCTGTTGCCTTTCGTTCAACAAGTCCTCCTTGTAAGGCTTTAGAAAACTCACGTGGAACGTTGGGTGCACTTTTAGTCGAGGTGGTAGCTTTAACTTGTAAGCAACATTCCCAACTTTTTTAATAATTTCAAAGGGACCATCATACCTTAGAAGAAGCCCACGATGCACTGCTTTGCTGCTTATCTTCTTCCAAATCTATGGGGTCAATTTCAGCAACACCATGTCACCAACATTGAACTAGACTTGGCGCCTATGCTGATCAGTATACTTCTTCATGCGCTTGGCTGCTTTCATCAAACTGTCTCAGGCCTATAATATCAACTCTTGCTTCTCTTCTGCAAAGCGATAGGCTGTTGGACAGCTAACTTGCCCTTTGAAACATGCCACCTCCAATGGGGTCAGGGGCTGATGTCCGAGTGCAAGCTCTACTGGACTCATTTTGGTTACAGAACTCCGATGTAAGTTATAGGAGAATTGGGCCACATCAAGTAAATCTAGCAAATTCTTTTGACTCGTCGAGACATAATGCCTTAAAACTTCTTCCAATACAGCATTAATAGGTTTCGTTTAGCTATCGGTCTATGGATGGTTAGCCGTAGAAAACTTTAACTCAGAACTTATCAAGTTAAAGAGAGCCGTCCAAAACTTACCAGTGAACCTTGAATCACGATCACTGACTATGTCTTCAAGCACACCAAAATATTTCACCACATTCTTGGAAAAGAGCTCTGCCGCTACGATAGTTGAGCACTCGTGTTGGGCTGCAATGAATAATGCATACTTTGAAAACTGATCTACGACAGCCAACACTGGCCGCATACCTTGGATTGAAGGGAACCCTATAATGAAATCCATAGATACTGATTTCCATGGCTTTTCTGGTACTAGGAGTGGCTGTAATAGTCCGGCTACCTTCCTTCTTTTTGTCTTGTCTTGTTGGCACACCAAACAAGTCTTCACATATAGCTCAACATCCTCCTCCATGTTGGGCCAATAATAGCTGTGGGTTAGGAGTGCCATCATCTGTTCTCTCCCTGGATGCCCCGCCCATTGAGGGCCATGTGTTTCCCGCAAAAGTTCCTGTCTCAAGCCACCCGAGTTAGGAATAAATAATCGATTACTTTTGGCATAAAGGAGTCCGTCATCTTCCCAATAACGCCTCACTACTCCTTCTCGTACTTCCTTCCTGAGATGAACATAGGCCTGGTCTACCTCAGCTTGTTGTTTCACTCAATCAAGAAAAGTTGACTGCACTGCCATCAATGCAGCCACATAGTCTTGCACCTCCTTGCGACTCAAGGTGTCAGGGACTTGGTTTTGCTTGCCTGGTTTATGTTCCCACACAAAGTTGAATTCCGCCAGGAATTCCTACCATCGGGCCTGTTTTGGGGTTAACTTCTTCTAGGTCTTGAAATAAGTGTTTGCCACATTGTCCGTCAACACTTTGAACTTCGTTCCTAGTAAGTCATGCCTCCAAGTGTCAAGGCTGTGCACCACTACCGTCATTTCCTTCTCATGGGCTGAGTACCGCTGCTCAGTATCCTTAAGCTTCCTACTTTCATAAGCCACAGGGTGGCCATCCTGCACGAGCACTCTACCAAGAGCTCGGTCTGATGCATCCGTGTGAACCTCAAATGAAAGCTCAAAATCTGACAATCTCAAGACTAGTTCCGAGGCAACTGCTGCCTTCAGCTTCTCAAAGGATTCTTGGCATGCGTCAGTCCACGCCCACTTCTGCTCCTTTCTCAGTAAATCTATCAAAGGGCTTGCCTTCTTTGAATACCCTTTGATGAACCGTCGATAGTAATTTGCCAAACCAAGAAAAGAACGCAAGTCTGGGACCTTCGTTGGCACAGGCCAATCAATGATTGCCTTCACGTTGTCCTCGTCCATCTGAATATTGCCTTTGGAAATCCAATGGCCCAAGAATTTGATTTCTTGCCTTCAAAACTTAGAGTTTTCTTTCTTCACAAATAACTTGTATTCTCTAAGCCGTGAGAATACTTGTCGCAAGTGATTAACATGATCCACCAAGGATCCTGAGTAAACAACAATATCATCCAAATAAACAACCACAAACCGATCAAGAAATTCATAGAGTACCTCGTTCATTAAGTTGCAAAACATGGTAGGGGCATTGGTTAAGCCAAAAGGCATCACCAAAAACTCAAATGAACCATACCTCGTCACACAAGCCATCTTGGGCTCATCCCTCTCGGCTATCCGCACCTGCCAATAGCTTGACCGTTGGTCCAGCTTTCTGAAGTATGATGCGCCTACCAATCGGTCGAACAAATCGGCTGCATTGGGGACTGGGTACTTATTCTTGACAATCACCTTATTAAGGGCCCGATAGTTTATGCACATCCGCAATGAGCCATCCTGCTTCCTCTGAAACAGCACAGGGTCACCATAAGGGGCTTTTGATGGTTGTATGAAACCGGCATTCAGCAACTCGTTAAGCTGACTCCTCAGCTTGACCAACTTTGATGGGGCCATCCGATAAGGGGCTTGGGCTGGCGGCCTGGCACCTAGCTCCAGCTTGATCTTGTGTTCCACCGCTCGCCCCGGTGGTAATTCCTTTGGCAGCTCTAAGGGCATCATGTCTGAGAACTGCTCCAACACCGTTGCAACTTCGTCAAGCACCTCCACGACCTGATTCGGTTTGATTTCCACGAGGGCTACAATGTGAGTAATCTCGCCCTTTTTCACCCCATTTTTAAATTGCTTAGCCGACTGCATCTCTAACTTAGTCTCGACTTGTCTAGAGAAGTTAGCGTGAATAAAACAAGGATTTCATTCCTCATTTACTAACATACCCAATAGATGAGGCATGATTGTTGCCTTGGCCTGAATGAAGAAATCAATCCACAAGATCAACTCAAAATCATCCAAGGCTGTGATGGTAAGATTTATCTGTCCCTCCCAAGCACCAACTTTGAGGGTCGTTGTGGCCACACCTTGGACCGGAGTAGCACCCGAGTTTACCGCCTTGATTTTGCATGGACTCTGGTTTACCAGTAAACCCAACTTGTCCACCATTCTATTGGAAAGGAAGTTGTTGGTCGCTCCTGTGTCCAGCAAAGCTCTTACGGTCTTCCCATTTAGTTGCACCACTGCATACAAAAGACCCTTATTCGGGGCTGACTTAACCGTTGAAACCATATTAAGGAGTTGGAGAGGGTTTACCCATGAAGTGTGAGATCCACCTACATTCTCCTCTCCTTCGAACTCTTGAATAGCATTTAATCTTTCTCGCTTTGGGCATTTCTTGGCCATATGTGGTCCCCCACAAATAAAACAGCCCGCATCCTTCTTGCCTCCCTTGGACTCGCCTTGTTCGGTCGTCTTTTTACCCTTCCCTTCGGATTTCTTAAAATCCTTAAAGGGGCCTTTACCCTTTTTGCCTTCCTGACCCTTCTTCTTGTCACCAATTGAGGCAGTTGGGGTGGGTCTAAAGTTGACTAAGCCCTCCGCAGCAGCAATGGCCAAAGGAAGGTCCTTTGCGCCTTGTCTCCATAACTCGGCATGTGCCCATGCTTGCAAGCCTGACTGAAAGTTGAATAGCTTGTCTACATCCGACATATCTTTGATGTCCAACAACAAAGAACTTAACTCCCGCACATACTCTTGAATAGAACTCGTCTGTCAAAGCTTCTTGAGTGCTTCTTGTGCGATCCATGCGGTGTTGCATGGGAGGAATTTATCCTTTAGTTCCTTCTTTAACGTTTCTCAATCCTCGATCGGAGGTTTGCCAGCCCTTGTCTCTCCCGACATCTGGGTCTGCCACCATAGTTTAGCATCACCAGATAAATACATGCTAGTTATGGTTACCTTTTCACGATCTGGAATATGTGCGGCCTTGAAATACTGCTCCATATCCCATAAGAAATTCTCCAATTCTTTGGCGTTATAGCCACCGTTGAACGCCTTAGGTTCTAGAACTTTGATCTTAGAAGGGGCCTCATCCATGGCCTGAGGGGTCGCCATGGCCCTCTTGACAATACTTATCTCATCCTTTAGTCTCTTCGATTTTTCCTTCACCAAGTCAATCATGGTGATGAAGTCCTACATCATGGAGGAAAACTTCTCTTCCATCTCTCGCAATGTGTTAGACCGAACCGTGCTTAAGGTTGCCATTTGCTTGGCCTGACGTAACACTTGCACCGCAAGACTCACCGCATCGTCGCTTTGAGGATTCCCGATGAAGTCCTCCAAGCGACTAACTCTTTCACGCAACTCATTCATCGTAACGGTTCCAAGAACGTCCGTCGTTCTCGGCTTTGATACCAGTTGTCACAGGGACCAAATTTTTCACCGAAAGTCTGCCACTATGCGGCACTAAGCCACCCGACCTAGTCATCCTACCCAACTGTTTACCCACGATAATCTGATAATCAAACACACAAAACCAACTTACAAAAACCACTTTCCAGCCTTTTATTAATTCACAAAAGGAATACAAGTTTTGCCTCACACAGATCACAACAACACTCACTTCGTCACTTGTGAGTTGGTGTCTCAAGGCCTCACTATTTATAGACAAAATTTACAATGTGTGGCTGACACCCCCAGCCACTAAGGATCAACTTTGGAACACTATGCATGCTAACAACCACGTTGCAATGACTTCCATGATTCTCAGGAGGAGACTTGGCCCTCTGCACGCCACATGCAGCCTGTTAACTTCCAGTCGCCTACTGATGCGCGAACATGGGCCACATGGGGCGTAGTAATGGTCTAGCAGTTGGCTGGATGGTCGATCCACATTCGCCCATGACTTACGCCCATGTGCCTTCATAATCAAGCCGTTGTGGCCATGTTTCAAAGTTAGCCGTTGAGGCCACCTGCTTCCGCGGATCGTGTGCGCACCACTCGCACACGTGGGCTGAGAGTTCGCTCGCTCACCCAACAGCACACGAGCATCCACACGTTCCCTTTTCTGCGGGGCCTTGTCTGAACCGAGACTTAGCCTGCACTCAAGCCTTGCCTGCCTGTGTCTTTGTCCATAGGCTTCCCTCAACTTTCTTGCATGCTTGTCCGCACGGCCACTCGCACGTCTCACTATCTGTCCGAGATGCTCAGGCACCTATCTAAATGCTCGCGTGCCTGTCCTAATGCCCACGCAAGCACACCCACCTGCAAGCACATTTCTCGCCTGACCCACATGCATGGCCAAGGCCACCTTGTGCATGCATGCAGACCCTTTGGGTCTTGTCCGAACCATGCAAAGAAGGTTACCACATGCCCCCTTGCCTTGGACATGGGCCACCCATGTCCAAGACTTGCCACCACTGACTTACTTTGAAGTTCAGGGGTCTAACAGTTGGCCACTATCCTACCATCTAAAGTTGATAGGGCAAAAATTTGAATGATGCGTCACTGGCACGATGGCCGTGTGATCCATTGAGTTATCATGAATTATCAGAGCTACGGGCAGAGCCCGCATTGACCTTTTATCTAATAAATGCAACCCTTCCAGAAGTCGAGGTTTGTTGCACGTATTAGCTCTAGAATTACTACGATTATCTGAGTAGCAAGTACCATCAAACAAACTATAACTGATTTAATGAACCATTTGCAATTTCACAGTCTGAATTAGTTTATACTTACACCTGCATGGCTTAATCTTTGAGACAAGCATATGACTACTGGCAGGATCGACCAGGTAACATTCCTCTGCGACTTCGTACCAAATGAACCTAATGGTCAACAAGGTAATGAGAGTCGTTCGTGTCGAGGGACTAGATTCGAAACAACCACAGGCCAAGGCCCTTTGCCTGCATAATATTCCACATCTAAGAGCACAAGCAAAGAACCGTGGACAAAGAAAGCCACCTCAAAAGGATTGCTTCAGGGCCATAGTGATTGCTTCAACATCCACCTAGAGACCACAGGGCCACACGGAGGAAGAAGGCAGCCAAACAAAGCTTTCCACACTGGTAGGCAACATAGGAACCAAGGGTCACACCCAATGATGCATATTATTTGCATTTGGGGCAAATTGAAACAGGGTGATGTCTCAACAGTTTGTTGCCCAAGCAAGGAGCCTGACAACACGCTCAACCCAAACACCACTCACACGCCAATTACGTACGCTAGACATAACACCACCAAACACGCCCGCATACCCCATTTAAAACGAGGCCCATGAACACATCAAGAGGCACCCTGGCCACACCGCTTGACATGAGAACAATATCTAAATCAAGGCAACCAAGCTTCCCCTTGCAAAGCCAACATTCAACCACGACATTAGCACATGGCGACCAAGAACTGCCCATAATGGGCTACATATCTTGGAGGCAACAAGCCTTTTAGTGGCCACTTGATTGCCTAACGAGGGTCAGCTTTCCCATTGAGGTAACGAAGCCCACGCCAAGCCAACAATGTCAACTTGGTGAGGATCAAATTT
>CM046331.1:5953671-5963671 GCA_025403435.1 Artocarpus heterophyllus | reverse complement strand
CCAGTCACCACCATAGGTGTTAGACCCCCGAACTTTAAACTAAGTCAGTGGTGGCAAATCTTGGACGTGGGTGGCCCATGTCCAAGGCATGGGGGCATGTGGTAACCTCCTTTGCATGGTTCAAACAAGACCCAAAGGATTCAGCATGCAGGCACAAGGTGGCCTTGGCCATGCATGTGGGTCAGGCGACAAATGTACACGCAGGTGGGTGCGCATGCGTGGCCATTTGGACAGGGGCGAGAGCATTCAGACAGGATATGCAAGCATCTCAAACAGGCAGTGAGATGTGCGCATGGGCGTGTGGACAAGCATGCGAGAAACAAGGGGGAAGCTAATGGACAAAGACACAAGCAGGCAAGGCTTGAGTAGTGGGCCGAGTCTCGGTTCAGACAAGGCCCTACAGAAAAGGGAACGTGTAGATGTGCGTGGGCTGTATGGGTGAGCAAGCGAACTCTTCAGCCCACGTGTGCGAGTGGTGCGCACACGATCCGCAGAAGTAGGTGGCCTCAACAGCTAACTCTAAAACATGGCCACAACGGCTAGATTCTGAAGGCACGTGGGCGTAAGTCGTGGGCAAACATGGATCGACTAGAGAGTTGCCTAGCCAACGGCTAGACCATGACTATGCCCCACGTGGCCCATGTTCGTGCATCAGTAGGCGGCTGGAAGTTAACAGGCTGCACGTGGCGTGCAGAGGGCCAAGTCTTCACCCGAGAATCGTGGAAGTCGCTGCAACGTTGCTGTTAGCATGCATAGTGTCCCAAAGTTGATCCTTTGTGGCTGGGGGTGTCAGCCACACGTTGTAAATTTTGTCTATAAATAGTGAGGCCCTAAGACACCAACTCATAAGTGACGAAGTGAGTGTTGTGGTGATCCGTGTGAAGCAAAACTTGTATTCCATTTGTGAATTAATAAAAGGTTGGAAAGTGGTTTTCGTAAGTTGGTTTTGTGTGTTTGATTATCGGATCATCGTGGGTAAACACTTGGGTAGGCTGACTAGGTCGGGTGGCTTAGTGTAGCACAGTGGCAGACTTTTGGTGAAAAATTTAGCCCCTGTGACAACTGGTATCAGAGCTGAGAACGACAGACGTTCTTGGAACCATTACGATGAATGAGTTGCGTGAAAGAGTTAGTCACTTGGAGGACTTTGTCAAGAATCCTCAAAGCGACGATGCGGTGAGTCTTGCGGTGTAGGTGACACGTCAGGCCGAGCAAATGGCAGCCTTGAACACAGTTCGGTCTGACACATTGTGAGACGTGGAAGAGCGATTTTCCTCCATGATGTAGGACTGCATCACCATGATTGACTTGGTGAAGGAAAACTCGAAGAGACTAGAGGATGAGATAAGTATCCTCGAGAGGGCTGTGGTGACCCCTCAAGCAGTGAATGAGACCCCTTCAAAGATAAAAGTTCCAGAACCTAAGGCGTTCAATAGTGGCCGTAACGCCAAAGAACTGGAGAATTTCTTGTGGGATATGGAGCAGTATTTCAAGGCCGCTCATATTCTAGATCGTGAAAAGGTAACCATAACTAGCATGTATTTATCTAGTGATGCTAAGCTATGGTGGTGGACCCAGATGTCGGGGGAGACAAGGGCTGGCAAACCTCCGATCGAGGATTGGGAAACGTTAAAGAAGGAACTAAAGGATTAGTTCCTCCCGAGCAACACTTCATGGATTGCACGAGAAGTACTCAAGAAGTACTCAAGGATCAGTTCTTTGATGTTGGACATCAAAGATATGTCAGATGCAGGCAAGCCATTCAACTTTCTATTAGGCTTGCAAGCGTGGGCACTTGCCGAGTTACAAAGACAAGGTGTGAAGGGCCTTCCTTCGGCCATTGCTGCTGCGGAGGGCTTAGTCGACTTTAGACCCACCCCAACTGCCTCAATTGGTGACAAGAAGAGGGGTCAAGAATGCAAAAAGGGTAAAGGCCCCTCTAAGGATTTTAAGAAATTCGAAGGGAAGGGTAAAAAGGCGACCGAACAAGGCGAGTCCAAGGGAGGCAAGAAGGAAGCGGGCTGTTTTATTTATAGGGGACCACATATGCCAAGAAATGCCCAAAGCGAGAAAGATTAAATGCTATTCAAGAGTCAGAAGGAGAGGAGAATGCAGGTGGATCTAGCACTTCACGGGTAAACCCTCTCCAACTCCTTAATGCGGTTTCAATGGTTAAGTCAGCCCCAAATAGGGGTCTTTTGTATGCAGCAGTGCAACTAAATGGGAAGACCGTAAGAGCTTTGCTGGACACGGGAGCGACCAGCAACTTCCTTTCCAATAGAATGGTGGACAAGTTGGGCTTAGTGGTAAACCAGAGTCCATGCAAAATCAAGGCGGTGAACTCGAGTGCTACTCCAGTCCAAGGTGTGGCCACAACGACCCTCAAAGTTGGTGCTTGGGAGGGACAGATAAATCTTACCGTCGTAGCCTTGGATGATTTTGAGTTGATCTTGGGGATTGATTTCTTCGTTCAAGCCAAGGCTACAATCATGCCTCATCTATCGGGTATGTTGGTAAATGAGGAACGAAATCCTTGTTTTATTCACCCTAACTTCTCTGGACAGGTCGAGAGTAAGTTAGAGATGCAGTCGACTAAGCAATTTAAAAATGGGGTGAAAAAGGGCGAGATTACTTACGTTGCAGCCCTTGTGGAAATCAAACCGGATCAGGTCGTGGAGGTGCTTGATAAAGTTGCAACAGTGTTGGAGTAGTTCTCAGACGTGATGCCCTCAGAGCTGCCAAAGGAATTACCACCAAGGTGAGCGGTGGACCACAAGATCGAGCTAGAGCCAGGTGCCAGGCTGCCAGCCCAAGCCCCTTATCGATGGCCCCATTAGAGTTTGTCGAGCTGAGGAGTTAGCTTAATGAGTTGCTGAATGCCAGTTTCATACAACCATCAAAAGCCCCTTATGGTGCCCCTATACTGTTTCAAAGGAAGCAGGATGGCTCATTGCAGATGTGCATAGACTATCAGGCCCTTAATAAGGTGACTGTCAAGAATAAGTACCCAGTCCCCAATGGAGCAGATTTGTTCAACCAATTGGCAGGTGCGTCATACTTCACAAAGCTGGACCTACGGTCAGGTTATTGGCAGGTGCTGATAGCTGAGAGGGATGAGCCCAAGACGGCTTGTGTGACGAGGTATGGTTCATTTGAGTTTTTGGTGATGCCTTTTGGCTTAACCAATGCCCCTGCCACATTTTGCAACATAATGAACGAGGTACTCTATGAATTTCTTAATCGGTTTGTGGTTGTTTATTTAGATGATATTGTTGTTTACTTGGGATCCTTGGTGGATCATGTTAATCACTTGCGGCAAGTATTCTCACAGCTTAGAGAATACAAGTAATTTGTGAAGAAAGAAAAATGTGAGTTTTGCAAGCAAGAAATCAAGTTCTTGGGCCATTCAATTTCCAAAGGCAATATTCGGATGGACGAGGACAACGTGAAGGCAATCATTGATTGGCCTGCACCAACAAAGGTGCCAGACTTGCGTCCTTTTCTTGGTTTGGCAAATTACTATCGACAGTTCATCAAAGGGTATTCAAAGAAGGCAAGCCCTTTGACAGATTTGCTGAGAAAGGAGCAAAAGTGGGTGTGGATAGACGCATGCCAAGAAGCCTTTGAGAAGCTGAAGGCAGCAGTTGCCTCAAAACTAGTCTTGAGATTGTTGGATTTTGAGCTTTCATTTGAGGTGCACACGGATGCATCAGACCGAGCTCTTGGTGGAGTGCTTGTGCAGGATGGCCACCTTGTGGCTTATGAAAGTAGGAAGCTTAAGGATGTTGAGCAGCAGTACTCAGCCCACGAGAAGGAAATGACGGCAGTGGTGCACTGCCTTGACACTTGGAGGCATTACTTGCTGGGAACGAAGTTCAAAGTGTTGACGGACGATGTGGCGAACACTTATTTCAAGACCTAGAAGAAGTTAACCCCAAAACAAGCCTGATGGTAGGAATTCCTAGCGGAATTTGACTTTGTGTGAGAACATAAACCAAGCAAGCAAAACCAAGTCACTAACGCCTTGAGTCGCAAGGAGGTGCAGGACTATGTGGCTGCATTGATGGCAGTGCAGTCAACTTTTCTTGATCGAGTGAAACAACAAGCTGAGGTGGACCAGGCCTATGTTCATCTCAAGAAGGAAGTGCAAGAAGGAACTTTTATGGGAGACGCATGACCCTCAATGGACGGGACATCCGGGGAGAGAACAGATGATGGCACTCCTAACCCATAGCTATTATTGGCCCAACATGGAGGAGGATGTTGAGCTATATATGAAGACTTGTTTGGTGTGCCAACAAGACAAGACGGAAAGATGGAAGGTAGCCGGACTTTACAGCCACTCCTGGTGCCAGAAAAGCCATGGAAATCAGTATCTTTGGATTTCATTATAGGGTTCCCTTCAATCCAAGGTATGCGGTTAGTGTTGGTCATCGTAGATCGGTTTTTGAAGTATGCAGAGTTCATTGCAGCCCCACATGAGTGCTCAGCTATCGTGGCGGCAGAACTCTTTTTCAAGAATGTGGTGAAATATTTCAGTGTGCCTGAAGACATAGTCAGTGATCGTGATTCAAGGTTCACTGGTAAGTTTTGGACGGCTCTCTTTAACTTGATAGGTTCTGAGTTAACATTTTCTACTGCTAACCATCCACAGACCGATGGCCAAACGGAGCGTATTAATGCTCTATTGGAAGAATTTTTAAGGCATTATGTCTCTGCGAGTGAAAAGAATTGGCTAGATTTACTTGATGTGGCCCAATTCTCCTACAACTTACATGAGAGTTCTACAACTAGAATGAGTCTAGCAGAGCTTGCACTCGAACATCAGCCCCTGACCCCATTGGAGGTGGCATGTTCCAAAGGGCGAGTTAGCTATCCAGCAGCCTATCGCTTTGAGGAAGAGAAGCAGGAGTTGATACTACAGGCCCGAGATAGTTTGATGAAAGCAGCCAGGCGCATGAAGAAGTATGCTGATCAGCATAGGCGCCAAGTCAAGTTCAATGTTGGTGACATGGTGTTGTTGAAATTGACCCCACAGATTTGGAAGAAGATAAGCAGCAAAGTAGTGCATCGTGGGCTTCTTCCAAGGTACGATGGTCCCTTTGAAATTATTAAGAAAGTTGGGAATGTTGCTTACAGGTTAAAGCTACCACCTCGACTAAAAGTGCACCCAACGTTCCACGTGAGTTTTCTGAAGCCTTACAAGGAGGACTTGTTAAACGAAAGGCAACAGGCAAAGAGGGCTCCGCCCACTATCAGAAAACAATTTGACAAAATGGTGGAAAAGATCCTTGACCATCGAATAATGGGCATGAGCAAGAAGAATCGACGGACTGATTTTCTTGTGAAATGGAAGGGTGAAGAGGAGAACAGTGCTACTTGGGAGCAGGACGTTACCTTGTGGCAATTTGAGAAAGAAGTGTGAGAATACCTCGAGGCTATACTGATGAGGGCGTCGGCTTCATCCAGTGCGGGTGGTTTGTTAGACCCCCAAACTTTGAACTAAGTCAGTGGTGGCAAATCTTGGACGTGGGTGGCCTATGTCCAAGGCAAGGGGGCATGTGGTAACCTCCTTTGCATGGTTCGAACAAGACCCAAAGGATCAACATGCAGGCACATGGTGGCCTTGGCCACGCATGTGGGTCAGGCGAGAAATGTGCACGCAGGTGGGTGCACATGCGTGGCCATTCGGACAGGCGCACGAGCATTCGTACAGGCGTGCGAGCATCTTGGACAAGTAGTGAGACGTGCGCGTGGGTGTGCGGACAAGTGTGCGAGAAACTTAGGGGGAGCCAGTGGACAAAGACACAGGCAGCAAGGCTCGAGTACGGGGTAAGTCTCGGTTCAGACAAGGCCCCGTGGAAAAAGGAACGTGCAAATGTGTGTGGGCTGTTGGGTGAGTGAGCGAACTCTCAGCCCACGTGTGCGAGTGGTGCGTACATGATCTGCCGAAGCAGGTGGCCTCAACAGCTAACTCTAAAACATGGCCACAATGGCTAGATTCTGACGGCAAGTGGGCTTAAGTCGTGGACGAACATGGATCGACTAGAGAGTTGCCCAACCAATGGCTATACCATGACTATGCCCCACGTGGCACATGTTCACGCATCAGTAGGTGACTGGAAGTTAACAGGCTACACGTGGCATGTAGAGGGCCAAGTCCCTGGTTGAGAATCGTGGAAGTCACCATAACGTGGCTGTTAGCATGCATAGTGTCCCGAAGTTGATCCTTAGTGGCTGGGGGTGTCAGCCACATGTTGTAAATTTTGTATATAAATAGTGAGGCCTTGAGACACCAACTCACAAGTGACGAAGTGAGTGTTGTGGTGATCCGTGTGAGGCAAAACTTGTATTCCTTTTGTGAATTAATAAAAGGTTGGAAAGTGGTTTTCGGAAGTTGGTTTTGTGTGTTTGATTATCGGATCATCGTGGGTAAACACTTGGGTAGGCTGTTAGGTTGGGTTGCTTAGTGCCGCATAGTGGCAGACTTTTGGTGAAAAATTTGAACCCTATGACAATAGGCCACTATCCTACCATAGAAAGTTGATAGGGCAGAAATTTGAATGATGCGACGCTGGCACGATGGTCGTGCGATCCGTCGAGTTATCATGAATCATCAGAGCTACGGGCAGAGCCCACGTCGACCTTTTATCTAATAAATGCATCCCTTCCAGAAGTTAGGGATTGTTGCACGTATTAGCTATAGAATTACTACGGTTATCCAAGTAGCAGGTACCATCAAACAAACTATAACTGATTTAATGAGCCATTCATAGTTTAACAGTCTGAATTAGTTCATACTCACACATGTATGGCTTAATCTTTGAGACAAGCATATGACTGCTGGCAGGATCAACCAGGTAACATTCCTTGCTACTTCGCACCAAATGAACCCAATGGTCAATAAGGTAACGAGAGTCGTTTGTGTCGAGGGACTAGATTCGAAATAACCACAGGCAAAGGCCCTTTGTCCTCATAATATTCTGCATCGGAGAGCACAAGCAAAGAACCATGGACCAAGAAAGCCGCCTCAAAAGGATTGCTTCAGGGCCACAGTGATTGCTTCAACATCCACCTTGTGACCACAGGGCCACAAGGAGGAACAAGGCAACCAAACAAAGCTTTCCACACCTGTAGGCAACACAGGAACCAAGGGTCACGCCCAATGTATACTAGTTGCTCTTGGCGCAAATTGAAACAGGGTGACGTGTCAACAGTTCGTTGCCCAAGTAAGGAGCCTGCCAACACGCTCAACCCAAAAACCACTCACACGCCAATTACGCACGCTAGACACAGCACCACCAAACACGCCCACAAACCCCATTTAAAATAAGTCCCATAAACGCATCAAGAGGCACCATGTCCGCACCGCTTGACATGAGAACAATATCTTAATCAAGGCAACCAAGCTTCCCCTCGCAAAGCCAACATTCAAACACTACATTAGCACATAGCGACCAAGAACCGCCCATAATGGGCTACATATCTTGGAGGCAACAAGCCTTTTAGTGGCCTCTTGATTGCCCAACGAGGGTCAGCTTTCGCATTGAGGTAATGAAGCCCAAGCCAAGCCAACAATGTCAACTTAGCGAGGATCAAATTTGCCCCGCCCTGCGCTTGCACAATAGGGCCAAGCCATTCCAACCGAGGCAACCAAGCTTCCCCACGCCATGGCAACGCATGACGAGGTCAACATCCCAACCGAGGCAAACATAGCTTCCCCACGTCAAGCCAACAATCCACCATTGCAGCGTATAAAGCATCCAAGAGACACCCAACATGGGCAACATACCATGGACACAAGCATCGCAATGACTTCTTGTTGAAGAGACGAGACTCAACTCATCAGACCACCGTAGCCATCTCCTCCGCCGCCGCCGCCGTCGTGGTAGCCAACCGTCACCCGACGGCGGTCCAGGGTGGCCCTGCCCATGAGCCCCCATGCGCCACACACCAAGGCCCAAGGTGTGCACCTGTGTGGGCACACATGGGGGCCAACAGGCGTGGGGGGCATGGGGGCAGGGGGGTGGACAGGAACCCCCCCCCCCGGTAAAGAGCTTAATAAGCTTTTTCAGGTCCAGCAGGAAGAGACATGATCTTGAGGTGATTTTTTGCATGAGTGCGTAGAAAAATGTGTTCTTGCTAATGGATATTTTTTCAGAATTTTTTTTTAACATTTAGCATTTTTTTTATTTTTCAAAGGCAAAAATTTGAAAAAATCATAAAAAATAAAATATAAATTCAATTGGTAAGATTTTTGTTCGGTTTTGCTCTAAAAATTAGGTATGATTTTTAGATGAAATGACAAGAACGAGTTTATTGGATGAAAGTTTCAAACTTTTTGAAAAACTTGATTTCGGCCCATTCGTGCGCATGCTGGGCGCTAGGACCATGCCTGTGGGCGCACTGGGGGCCTCGACCACGCCCATCCACTGGGGGGTCCCCAACCCAGGCCTTGCGCGTGCGACCTTGATCACACGGGGGGCCTCGGACATGCCCCATCCACGCAGGGTGCCTCGGTCAGGGCCTTGCGCGTGCTCATCTAAGGCCTTGCACCCACGGGGGGCCCTCTCCCATGGCCTTGCTCGCACGTGGGGCCTCACACATGCACTATCACCACGAGGGGGTCCTCGGCCAAGGCCTTGCGCGTGCTAGGGCCATACGCCCATCCTCGCCCGGGGGCCTCAGGCGTCGTCAAGGGTGGGCAAAGCCCCACATGGCATTCATACGCATGCAGGGTGGCCTCGTCAAGGGTGTTAGGCCAATGGAGGGGACTTGTTCCACGCTTAGGCTCGTGCCATGCCATAATAAGCGTGTGTGGGCTCAGGGTGGCCCGGGCATGGGCCCTTGGGGCCTCGCGGCGTGGCGAACGGGTTGTGAGGGCATAATTTCTCACCCGGGTGTCCGATTTGGGCGAATGAGGTGTCATTTTTGCACAACTTTTTGGGATCTAAGCATCCAGGGCATTGGTTTCTGCTTATTTTTCTTAGATTTTGAGGCTTCCTCTTAACAAGCCGGTTAAGGACCTGTGCTTGTCGTGTTTGAGCACTGAACGCCGTGTAACAAGCATGTACAAGTCCCAACGAACGTAATCACACAAACACGATTGGGAAATCAGCCTTCGATGTGCACAAACCATCACTTGGTTAACATATCCATCAAGAATCAAACACCCAATGATTTGGAAGTTTTAAGTTAAGCATGATGACACTCTTGGGACTTGTGGTCGGCCGGGTGAGCAGTTAACGCCGCATAACAAGCATGGTTTGATCGCTTTGTAAACCACCACCAACGTATTATTGTCCGTAATAATGACCTACTCGCGCTTTCAACTTGTGGGGTGCCTCATCCATGGTAAAAAAAAGAGGCCAACACTTGGAAGACTATAAAACTTTGTATTTTATTTTGGCCTGGGAGGATACTTGGTAATGCTTATTTCCCAAAACTCACAAACACTTGACAAATTTTTTGTCATTCATTGGGTCTCTACTACCACGCCGTGGACCCCCATGCGGCTGTCAATACAACTCGGGCAACTTATCTTTCACACCATGTGGGGTTATGCCCTCGATCCACATGGGACGCACCGTGGCCAGTGTTCGCAAACTTCGCTCCCCGACGGGTTACAGCACTTAGAAATTTTTTTGTTCAAGTCTTGGCCCATGTGGGGCGCCTAAGCCTCTGTGGCTATACGGGGAGAAAAAGGTAGAATTGGGGGAAGGACGAATCAAAGTGACATAGGGCTGAATCTCAGTGGATCGTGGCAGCAAGGCCACTCTACCACTTACAATACCCCGTCGCGTTCTTAAGTCGTCTGCAAAGGATTCTACCCACCGCTCAGTAGGAATTGTACTTCAAGGTGGCCCACATGGCACGTCCTTCTAGCTGGGCGACGGGCGCATGCGTCGCTTCTAGCCTGGATTCTGACTTAGAGGCATTCTGTCATAATCCAGCGCCACTGTTTTTTCAACCAAGCACGACGACCAATTGTGCCAATCAA
>CM046331.1:5926171-5951171 GCA_025403435.1 Artocarpus heterophyllus | reverse complement strand
GCTTGGGCCGCCCCCAGAATCCGCATCAGTCTGCACCTCGAGTCGATCAGCGGATCGGCTCTCGTTGTTCCACATCCGACCGAGGCACATCGTCGACCCCCATCCGCTTCCCTCCCAAAAATTTCAAGCACTCTTTGACTCTCTTTTCAAAGTCCTTTTCATCTTTCCCTCGTGGCCACGTTCCAGAGTTAACCGTTGAGGCCACCTGCTTCCTCGGATCGTGTGCACACCACTCACACACGTGGGCTGAGAGTTCGCTCGCTCACCCAATAGCCCACGCACATCTACACGTTTCCTTTTTTGCGGGGCCTTGTCTGAACCGAGACTTAGCCCACACTCAGCCTTGCCTGCTTGTGTCTTTGTCAACTTGCTTCACCTGAGTTTCTCACATGCTTGTCCGCACGCCCACGCGCACGTCACATTGCCTGTCAGAGATGATCGCGTGCCTGTCTGAATGCACGCGCGCCTGTCCGAATGGCCATGCATGCGCACCCACCAGCGTGCACATTTCTCGCCTGACCCACATGCATGGCCAAGGCCACCTTGTGCCTGCATGCTGATCCTTTGGGTCTTGTCCAAACCATGTGAAGGAGGTTACCACATGCCCCCTTACCTTGGACATAGGCCACCCACATCCAAGATTTGCCACAACTGACTTAGTTTGAAGTTAGGGGGTTTAACAAACCACCCCCATCGGATGAAGCCGACGCCCTCGTTGGTATAGCGTCGAGGTATTCCTGCACTTCTTTCTCAAATTGCCACTAGTTAACGTCCCGCTCCCAAGTAGCACTGTTCTCCTCTTCACCCTTCCATTTTACAAGAAAATCAGTCCGTCGATTCTTCTTGCTCATGCCCATTTTTCAATGGTCAAGGATCTTTTCCACCATTTTTTCAAATTGTTTTCTGATAGTAGGCAGAGCCCTCTTCGCCTGTTGCCTTTCGTTCAACAAGTCCTCCTTATAAGGCTTTAGAAAACTCACGTGGAATGTTGGGTGCACCTTTAGTCGAGGTGGTAGCTTTAGCCTGTAAGCAACATTCCCAACTTTCTTAATAATTTCAAAGGGACCATCGTAACTTGGAAGAAGCCCACGATGCACTGTTTTGCTGCTTATCTTCTTCCAAATCTATGGGGTCAATTTCAGCAACACCATGTCACCAACATTGAACTTGGCTTGGTGCCTATGCTGATCAGCATACTTCTTCATGCGCCTGGCTGCTTTCATCAAATTGTCTCAGGCCTATAGTATCAACTCCTGCTTCTCTTCTGCAAAGCGTTAGGCTGCTAGACAGCTAACTCTCCCTTTGGAACGTGCCACTTCCAATGGGGTCAGGGGCGAATTTATGAGTGCAAGCTCTACTGGACTCATTCCGGTTGCAGAACTCTGATGTAAGTTGTAGGAGAATTGGGCCACATCAAAAAAATCCAGCTAATTCTTTTGACTCGCTGAGACATAATGCCTTAAAAATTCTTCCAATAGAGCATTAATACACTCAGTTTGTCTGTCGGTCTGTGGATGGTTAGCTGTAGAAAACTTTAACTCATAACATATCAAGTTAAAGAGAGTTGTCCAAAACTTACTAGTGAACCTTGAATCACGATCACTGACTATATCTTCAGGCACACCGAAATATTTCACCACATTCTTGAAAAAGAGCTCTGCCGCCATGATAGCTGAGCACTCATGTGGGGCTGCAATGAACACTGCATACTTCAAAAATCGATCTACGATGACCAACACTGACCGCATACCTTGGATTGAAGGGAACCCTGTAATGAAATCCATAGATACTGATTTTGATGGAGACTTAGGGAGCTCAAATGCATGGAAGGTGGTTGACCCAATACAAATTCCTATTGGACCAGTCACAAGAGCCCGAGCTAAGAAATTCAAGGAAGCACTAAATGGGCTGATTCATGAAATCTGGAATCAAGAAAATTTGTGCAAACCCATTGGCCCATGCCCACGCCAACCACAACGGTGCGTCAATTTGATCCAAGTTCTAGAAGAATCCGGATGAGTCAAGCCTGATTGAAATCAGCTCAAATTTTGCAAGATCAAGTCAATGGAAGACTTTCGGAAACCTTCTCATTTTGGCACACGCGGCTAATCATTTATGCAAATTGTTGACAAGGATTAATTGCACTTTCCGTTTATTGTTGGGCGTGTAAATGGCTGAAAATCAGCCATTAAAGACTTTCCTTTCTTCTGGTTTTTATTTTAGGCTTAGTAATTATGTTTGAATTTGTCAACTTTTCTTTTTTTGGGCAACACTTTGTAATTTTGGCCTATAAATAGGCGTTCCCAAGGTTAATGGATCAATGAATGTTTATTTTTTTCTGAGAGAGAAAATTCTTTCTTTGGTTCTTTGACGAACTACACGAACTCATCGGATCAATCCGGGCGTTCAAACCTGACTTATCAATCAAGCTTCCATCCTTGATTGTGGCGTCTTCGATATACCAAGGTTCTTGCTTCGATATAAGCAACGGGTCGCGGTGACTTCCATCCAAATCTGAGTAGAAACGGTCTTGGTTCCTTCTTATTGCTAACGGGTTTCGTCAGTATATTGGCGAGGTTCTTATCATTTGGTATCAGAGCCTCGGTTCTAGCCTCAGGTTTGTCTATCCTTATTTGTTTTTGAAATTCTAATTTATTACTTAGGTTCTATTACGTTCAAAAAAAAAAAAAGTTGGTTAGTTTGGTTTTGGGTAACTAGTATCTTGGGTTTCAAGTTTAGGTGGTAGTTTCCTATTTTGTGTTTTTTTGGTTTATTATCCTTGTTCTCACCGAATTTCACAAGAAGAAAAGAAAAGAAAAACGAAAAGAAAGAAAAAGAAAAGAAAAATCAAGAGGATCCAAAAAAAAAAAAAAGTCTGGAAACCCTCGTTAAATTTTTTTGTTTCCTTTCCATTGTTTGAGTGTCCAGGTGTCCAAATTTGATCTCACCTCATAGTAAAAAAAAAAAAAAAAAATTGCTTCATTTAGAACTGGGTATCAAAACGTGTTGCTGAATTTGTTGCCGGATAGATTTTATTGTTGTTTGTGTAATTCCGAAAGAACTGAAAGAGAGAATAAGTGAGTTAAAAAAAAAGGCAAGAGTGGTGAGAACATTCGAGGGTAAAAGCCAATCATTCGAGTGAAACACGAGTGAACGGAGTGACCAAGTGATAGAGTGAAACACGTGAGGGAGAGAAGTGAGGTCCTTTATTATCTAACGTTGTTTTGCAGGTATTAAAAAAAATAATAATAAAAAATGAATCCGAATCAAGAAAGAGAAGCTGAAGATGATCTTCCACAACAAAATGTTCCCAATCTTCAGTTGCAAGCTTTAATGAGGCAAATGGAACGGTTGTTGACGCGAGCTCTAGAGCCCATTCATGAGAGATTAGATGAGGTTGATGCCAGAACACGCAAAAGGCAGCCGCAAAACATGCAAAATAGGCGGAGGGGTGGATGTGATCTTTCGGAGGAAGATGAATTAGAAGAATTGGAGGAACCATCGATAAATAGGGGCAGATTTAGGCGTGGAAATGGGAATAGAGAAGCTAGGAACCGGGAAGACAATAATATGGGAGGTATTAAAATGAAGATTCCGCCATTCCAAGGGAAAAATGACCCCGGAGCATACCTAGAGTGGGAGAAGAAAGTGGAGCTAGTGTTTGATTACCATAACTATTCAGAGTTAAAGAAAGTTAAGCTTGCTGCAATTGAGTTCTCTGATTATGCGGTTTGTATGGTGGGATCAGTTGGTAATGAATAGGCGACGGAACCGAGAACACCCGATTGAGACATGGGAGGAGATGAAAACAGTGATGAGAAAGCGATTTGTACCCAGCCATTACTATTGGGATTTGTACAAAAAGTTGCAAGGACTTAGACAAGGAAACAGGAGTGTGGAGGAATATTATCAAGAGATGGAAATAGCCATGATACAAGCCAATGTTGAAGAAGATCGAGAAGCAACCATGGCAAGATTTTTGCAAGGGCTAAATCTGGATATTCAAGATAGGGTGGAGATGCAACACTATGTAGAGTTAGAAGACATGTTGCACATGGCCATCACAGTAGGGCAGCAGCTTAAGAGGAGGGGTAGCTCACGTGCGAATGTTAGTTCGGCACCTTCTTCATGGAAGCCGAA
The DNA here is from genome assembly GCA_025403435.1 of Artocarpus heterophyllus. Lineage (NCBI taxonomy): Eukaryota > Viridiplantae > Streptophyta > Magnoliopsida > Rosales > Moraceae > Artocarpus > Artocarpus heterophyllus. Next base: position 5,947,031 of record CM046331.1, on the reverse strand, counting down.
TTATGGGAAGAGAGAAGAGAAATCGGTTGCTAGGCCAAAGTTTGAGCCAAAACCAGCCACGGATAGCCCTTCAAACCAAGGTAAATATGATTCATCCACTTCTCGAAACCGTGATATTAAATGTTTCAAATGCCAAGGCAGGGGTCACATCTCAAGCCAATGTCCGAACAAAAGGGTGATGGTGTTACGGGACGACGGAGAGGTTGTTACGGATGACGAATCGGACGAGGACTCCATGCCACCATTGGAGGATGTGGATGAGGAGGAGTGTGCTGTCCAAGGTGAATTGTTGGTCACTCGACGAGCCCTTAGTGTGCAAGCCAAAGAGGAAGAAGAAGAGCAACGTGAGAACATTTTTCATACTAGGTGCCACGTGCAGAACAAGGTATGTAGTGTGATAATAGATGGAGGGAGTTGTACGAACGTTGCTAGCAGTACTATGGTTGACAAATTAGGGCTGCCAACGACCAAACATCCTTGACCTTACAAGTTGCAATGGTTGAATAATAGTGGTGAAGTGAAGGTAACTAAACAGGCATTAATTTCATTTCGCATTGGTAGGTACGAAGATGAAGTTTTGTGTGATGTAGTTCCAATGGAAGCCGGACACTTGTTACTAGGTCGACCATGGCAATTTGATCGTCGGGTCAAACATGATGGCTACACCAATAAATATTCTCTGTGCACAACCAGAGAACATTCACTCTTGTGCCAATGACACCAAAACAGGTTCATGAAGATCAAGTTTGGTTACAAAAGGAGAGTGAACAAAAAGGAGAGAATGAGAAAAAGAGAGAGAAAGGGAGTGAAAATAATGAGTGTTGGAGTGCAGAGAGAGAGTTCGGCCAGAGAGGGAAAAAAGATAGAGGGGCCGAGAAAAAGGAGAAAAAAGGAGAGAACATTGAGAGAGCCAGTACAAAAGAAGATTTGGCCAATGAGGTAAAATTAGAGAGAAAAACAAACTTTTATGCAAGAGAGAGTGATGTGAGAAGAGCTTTGTTTTCTAATCAGCCGATGATTTTACTCATGTACAAGGAGGCGTTATTAAACACTAACGATCTTGATTCCACCTTGCATAGTTCTGTTGTTTCTCTTTTGTAGGAGTATGAGGATATCTTTCCCGAGGAAACACCGCAAGGTTTACCTCCAATCCGCGGGATTGAACATCAAATTGACTTCATACCTGGAGCTACAATTCCAAACCGACCAGCCTATAGAAGTAATCCCGAGGAGACAAAGGAACTCCAACGGCAAGTAAGTGAGTTGATAGAGAAGGGACATGTGAGAGAAAGCATGAGCCCGTGCGCCGTACCAGTTTTACTTGTGCCTAAGAAAGATGGGACTTGGAGGATGTGCTTTGATTGTCGAGCCATCAACAACATCACGGTAAAGTATCGACATCCCATTCCTCGCTTGGATGACATGTTAGATGAATTGCTTGGTGCTTGTGTATTTTCTAAAATTGATCTGAAGAGTGGATATCATCAAATTCGCATGAAAGTGGGAGACGAGTGGAAGACAGCTTTCGAAACAAAACAAGGTTTGTATGAGTGGTTGGTAATGCCTTTCGGTTTAACCAATGCCCCTAGCACATTTATGCGTTTAATGAACCATGTTTTGCGAGCTTTCATTGGGAAATTTGTTGCTGTTTATTTTGATGATATCCTGATCTATAGCACCAGTTTGGATGACCATATTGAACATTTGAAACTTGTGTTAGATGTTTTACGGAAGGAAAAGTTGTATGCTAATCTTAAGAAGTGTACCTTTTGCACGGATAAGCTTGTTTTTCTTGGTTTTGTTGTTAGTGCTCAAGGTATACAGGTCGACGAAGAAAAGGTTAGGGCTATCCAAGAATGGCCAAGTCCCACAAGCGTTGGAGAAGTACGGAGTTTTCATGGACTTGCTAGCTTTTACCGGCGGTTTGTAAGGGATTTCAGTACTTTGGCTGCACCACTCACAAAAGTAATCAAGAAGAATGTTGGGTTTAAATGGGGAGAAGAACAAGAGAAGGCGTTTCAGCTTATTAAGCATAAGCTTACTCATGCTCCTTTACTTGCTTTACCTGATTTTTCTAAAACATTTGAAATTGAATGTGATGCTTCTGGTGTAGGTATAGGTGCCGTGCTGATGCAAGAAGGACGACCAATTGCGTATTTCAGTGAAAAATTGAGTGGGTCAACACTAAATTACCCTACTTATGACAAGGAGTTGTACGCGTTGGTTCGAGCATTAAAGACTTGGCAACACTACCTATGGCCCAAGGAATTCGTGATTCACACTGATCACGAGTCATTGAAACATCTGAAGGGACAACAAAAGTTGAACAAGAGGCATGCCCGCTGGGTGGAATTCATCGAGACATTTCCTTATGTCATTCGATACAAGCAAGGTAAGGAGAATGTTGTTGCGGATGCGCTTTCTCGTAGGTACGCATTACTTTCTATCCTTGACTCTAAACTGCTTGGTTTTGAGCATATTAAGGATTTATACCCTTTAGACCAAGATTTTTGTGAGGATTATCGAGCTTGTGAGAAAAACGCAATGGGTAAATTTTATAGGCATGATGGATTTTTGTTTTGGGAGAATAAGCTTTGTGTGCCTAATTGTTCTTTGAGAGATTTGTTAGTAAGGGAATCCCATGGTGGCGGATTGATGGGGCATTTTGGAATTGCTAAAACTTTAGCTGTTTTGCAGGAACACTTCTTTTGGCCACACATGAAAAGGGATGTTGAAAGAATATGTAGTAAATGTGTCACGTGTAGGCAAGCTAAATCAAGAGCACAACCCCATGGTTTATACACACCGTTGCCAATTCCTAGTGAGCCTTGGACTGATATTTCAATGGACTTTGTGTTAGGTTTACCTAGGACCAAACGTGGGAAGGATAGTGTGTTTGTGGTTGTAGATCGGTTTTCTAAGATGGCACATTTTATTCCCTGTCATAAAACTGATGATGCATCGCATGTTGCTGAATTGTTCTTTAGGGAGATTGTGAGAATACATGGCATGCCTAGGACAATTGTTTCGGATAGAGATGCTAAGTTCTTGAGCTACTTTTGGAAGACTTTGTGGAGTAAGTTAGGTACTAAGCTGTTGTTTTCTACTACTTGCCACCCACAAACTGATGGTCAAACTGAGGTAGTAAATAGGACTTTGTCAACCTTATTAAGAGCAATCATCAGTAAGAACATTAAATCATGGGAAGACTATTTACCGCATGTTGAGTTTGCATATAATCGCTCTGTCCATTCTGCTACTAAGTATTCACCTTTTGAAATTGTTTATGGTCTTAATCCTTTATCACCACTGGATTTATCACCACTACCTGTTTCTGAGTGTGTTAATTTAGATGGCAAAAGGAAGGCTGACTTTGTTAAACAGATTCATGAGAAAGCAAGACTCAACATTGAGCGAAGAATGGAACAATATGCAAAGCAAGCCAATAAGGGGCGACACAAGCTGATTTTTGAACCTGGAGACTGGGTGTGGTTGCACTTTAGAAAGGAGCATTTTCCAGAACAAAGAAAGTCAAAGTTGTTACCGCGGGGAGATGGTCCATTTCAAGTCCTTGAAAGAATTAATGACAATGCTTACAAGTTGGATTTGCAAGGTGAGTATAATGTAAGTGCTACCTTCAATGTTTCTGATTTGAGTCCTTTTGATGCAGAGTCTGATTTGAGGACAAATCCTTTTCAAGAGGAGGGGAATGATGGAGACTTAGGGAGCTCAAATGCATGGAAGGTGGTTGACCCAATACAAATTCCTATTGGACCAGTCACAAGAGCCCGAGCTAAGAAATTCAAGGAAGCACTAAATGGGCTGATTCATGAAATCTGGAATCAAGAAAATTTGTGCAAACCCATTGGCCCAGGCCCACGCCAACCACAACGGTGCGTCAATTTGATCCAAGTTCTAGAAGAATCCAGATGAGTCAAGCCTGATTGAAATCAGCTCAAATTTTGCAAGATCAAGTCAATGGAAGACTTTCGAAAACCTTCTCATTTTGGCACACGCGGCTAATCATTTATGCAAATTGTTGATGAGGATTAATTGCACTTTCCGTTTATTGTTGGGCGTGCAAATGGCTAAAAATCAGCCATTAAAGACTTTCCTTTCTTCTGGTTTTTATTTTAGGCTTAGTAATTTTGTTTGAATTTGTCAACTTTTCTTTTTTTGGGCAACACTTTGTAATTTGGGCCTATAAATAGGCGTTCCCAAGGTTAATGGATCAATGAATGTTTATTTTTTTCTGAGAGAGAAAATTCTTTCTTTGGTTCTTTGACGAACTACACGAACTCATCGGATCAATCCGGGCGTTCAAACCTGACTTATCAATCAAGCTTCCATCCTTGATTGTGGCGTCTTCGATATACCAAGGTTCTTGCTTCGCTATAAGCAACGGGTCGCGGTGACTTCCATCCAAATCTGAGTAGAAACGGTCTTGGTTCCTTCTTATTGATAACGGGTTTCGTCAGTATATTGGTGAGGTTCTTATCAGATTTCCATGGCTTTTTTGGCACCGGGAGCGGCTGTAATAGTCCGGCTGCCTTCCTTCTTTCCGTCTTGTCTTGTTGGCACACCAAACAAGTCTTCACATATAGCTCAACATCCTCCTCCATGTTGGGCCAATAATAGCTGCGGGATAGGAGTGCCATCATCCATTCTCTCCCCGGATGTCCCGCCCATTGAGGGTCATGCGTCTCCCGTAAAAGTTCCTGTCTCAAGCCACCCGAGTTAGGAATAAATAATCGATTACCTTTGGCATAAAGGAGTTCATCATCTTCCCAATAACGCCCCACTACTCCTTCTCGCACTTCCTTCGTGAGATGAACATAGGCCTGATCCACCTCAGCTTGTTGTTTCACTCGATCAAGAAAAGTTGATTGCACTGCCATCAATGCAGCCACATAGTCCTGCACCTCCTTGCGACTCAAGGCGTCAGCGACTTGGTTTTGCTTGCCTGGTTTGTGTTCCTATGCAAAGTCGAATTCCGCCAGGAATTCCTACCATCGGGCCTGTTTTGGGCTTAACGTCTTCTAAGTCTTGAAATAAGTGTTCGCCACATTGTCCGTCAACACCTTGAACTTCGTTCCCAGCAAGTAATGCCTCCAAGTGTTAAGGCAGTGCACCACTACCATCATTTCCTTCTCATGGGCTGAGTACCGCTACTCAGCATCCTTAAGCTTCCTACTTTCATAAGCCACAGGGTGGCCATCCTGCACGAGCACTCCACCAAGAGCTCGGTCTGATGCATCCGTGTGTACCTCAAATGGAAGCTCAAAATCTGGCAATCTCATGACTGGTTTCGAGGCAGCTGTTGCATTCAGCTTCTCAAAGACTTCTTGGCATGCATCTGTCCATGCCCACTTTTGCTCCTTTCTTAGCAAATCTATCAAAGGGCTCGCCTTCTTTGAATACCCTTTGATGAACCGTCGATAGTAATTTGCTAAGCCAAGAAAAGAACGCAAGTCTGGCACCTTCGTTGGTGCAGGCCAATCAATGATTGCCTTCACCTTCTCCTCATCCATCCGAATATTGCCTTTGGAAATCCAATGGCCCAAGAATTCGATTTCTTGCTTGCAAAACTCACATTTTTCTTTCTTCAGAAATAACTTGTATTCTCTAAGCTGTGAGAATACTTGCCACAAGTGATTAACATGATCCACCAAGGATCTCGAGTAAACAACAATATCATCCAAATAAACAACCACAAACCGATCAAGAAATTCATAGAGTACCTCATTCATTAAGTTGCAAAATGTGGTAGGGGCATTGGTTAAGCCAAAAGGCATCACCAAAAACTCAAATGAACCATACCTCGTCACACAAGTCATCTTGGGCTCATCCCTCTCGGCTATCTGCACCTGCCAATAGCCTGACCGTAGGTCCAGCTTTGTGAAGTATGATGCACCTGCCAATCGGTCGAACAAATCCACTGCATTGGGGACCGGGTACTTATTCTTGACAGTCACCTTATTAAGGGCCCGATAGTCTATGTACATCCACAATGAGCCATCCTGCTTCCTCTGAAACAGTACAGGGGCACCATAAGGGGCTTTTGATGGTTGTATGAAACTGGCATTCAACAACTCATTAAGCTGACTCCTCAGCTTGACCAACTCTGATGGGGCCATCCGATAAGGGGCTTGGGCTAGCGGCCTAGCACCTGGCTCCAACTCGATCTTGTGGTCCACCGCTCGCCTCGATGGTAATTCCTTTGGAAGCTCTGAGGGCATCACGTTTGAGAACTGCTCTAACACCGTTGCAACTTCATCAGGCACCTCCACGACCTGATCTGGCTTCATTTCCACGAGGGCTACAATGTAAGTAATCTCGCCCTTTTTCACCCCATTTTTAACTTGCTTAGCTGACTGCATCTCTAACTTACTCTCGACCTGTCCAGAGAAGGTAGCGTGAATAAAACAAGGATTTTGTTCCTCATTTACCAACATACCCGATAGACGAGGCATGATTGTTGCCTTAGCTTGAACAACAAAGTCAATCCCCAAGATCAACTCAAAATCATCCAAGGCAACGACGGTAAGATTTATCTGTCCCTCCCAAGCACCAACTTTGAGGGTCGTTGTGGCCACACCTTGGACCAGAGTAGCACTCGAGTTTACCACCTTGATTTTGCATGGACTCTGGTTTATGACTAAACCTAACTTATCCACCATTTTATTGAAATGGAAATTGCTGGTTGCTCCTGTGTTCAGCAAAGCTCTTACGGTCTTCCCATTTAGTTGCACCGCTGCATACAAAAGACCCCTATTTGGGGTTGACTTAACCGTTGAAACCGTATTAAGGAGTTGGAGAGGGTTTACTCATGAAGTGCTAGATCCACCTACATTCTCCTCTTGTTCGGACTCTTGAATAGCATTCAATCTTTCTCACTTTGGGCATTTCTTAGCCATATGTGGTCCCCCACAAATAAAACAGCCCGCTTCCTTCTTGCCTCCCTTGGACTCGCCTTGTTTGGTCGTCTTTTTACCCTTCCCTTTAGATTTCTTAAAATCCTTTGAGGGGCCTTTACCATTTTTGCCTTCCTGACCCTTCTTCTTGTCACCAATTGAGGCAGTTGGGGTGGGTCTAAAATCGACTAAGCCCTCCACAGCAGCAATGGCTGAAGGAAGGTCCTTCATGCCTTGTCTCTACAACTTGGCATGTGCCCACGCTTGCAAGCCTGACAGAAAGTTGAATAGTTTGTCTGCATCCGACATATCTTTGATGTCCAACATCAAAGAACTAAACTCCTGCACATACTCTCAAATAGAACTCGTCTATCGAAGCTTCTTGAGTGCTTCTCATGCAATCCATGTGGTGTTGCATGGGAGGAACTCATCCTTTAGTTCCTTCTTTAACGTTTCCCAATCCTCGATTGGAGGTTTGCCAGCCCTTGTCTCTCCTGACATCTGGGTCCTCCACCATAGTTTAGCATCACCAGATAAATACATGCTAGTTAGGGTTACCTTTTCATGATATAGAATATGAGCGGCCTTGAAATACTGCTCCATATCCCACAAGAAATTCTCCAGTTCTTTGGCGTTACGGCCACCGTTGAACGTCTTAGGTTATGGAACTTTGATCTTTGAAGGGGCCTCATCCATGGCCTGAGGGATCGCCACGTCCCTCTTGAGGATACTTGTCTCATCCTCTAGTCTCTTTGAGTTTTCCTTCACCAAGTCAATCATGGTGATGAAGTCCTGCATCATGGAGGAAAATCGCTCTTCCATCTCTCGTAATGTGTCATACCGAACCATGTTTATGGCTGCCATTTGCCCTGCCTAACGTGCCACCTGCACCGCAAGACTCACCGCATCATCGCTTTGAGGATTCCTGATGAAGTCCTCCAAGCGACTAACTCTTTCACGCAACTCATTCATCGTTACAGTTCCAAGAACATCTGCCGTTCTTAGCTCTGATACGAGTTGTCACTGGGGCCAAATTTTTCACCGAAAGTCTACCACTGTGCGGCACTAAGCCACCAGACCTAGTCAGCCTACCCAAGTGTTTACCCACGATGATCCGATAATCAAACACACAAAACCAACTTACGGAAACCACTTTCCAACCTTTTATTAATTCACAAAAGGAATACAAGTTTTGCCTCACACGGATCACCACAACACTCACTTCGTCACTTGTGAGTTGGTGTTTTAGGACCTCACTATTTATAAACAAAATTTACAACGTGTGGCTGACACCTCCAGCCACTAAGGATCAACTTCGGGACACTATGCATGCTAACAGCCACGTTGCAGCGACTTCCATGATTCTCGGGTGGAGACTTGGCCCTCTACACTCCACATGCAGCCTGTTAACTTCCAATCGCCTACTGATGCGCGAACATGGGCCACGTGGGGTGTAGTCATGGTCTAGCCGTTGGCTGGGCAACTCTCTGGTCGATCCACATTTGCCCACGACTTACGCCCACATGCCTTTAGAATCTAGCCATTGTGGCCATGTTTTCAGAGTTAGCTATTGAGGCCACCTGCTTCCGCGGATTGTTTGCGCACCACTCGCACACGTGGGCTGAGAGTTCGCTCGCTCACCCAACAGCCCACGCACATCTACACGTTCCCTTTTTTGCAGGACCTTGTCTGAACTGAGACTTAGCCCGCACTCAGCCTTGCCTGCCTGTGTCTTTGTCCACTGGCTTCCTCTGAGTTTCTCGCATGCTTGTCCGCACGCCCACACGCACGTCTCACTGCTTGTTCGAGATGCTTGGGTGCCTGTCTGAATGCCCGCGCGCCTGTCCAAATGGCCAGGCATGCGCACCCACCTGCGTGCACATTTCTTACCTGACCCACATGCATGCCCAAGGCCACCTTGTGCCTGCATGCTGATCCTTTGGGTCTTGTCCGAACCTTGCAAAAGAGGTTACCACATGCCCCCTTGCATTGGACATTGGCCACCCACGTCCAAGATTTGCCACCACTAACTTAGTTCGAAGTTCGGGGGTCTAACAGTAGGCCACTATCCTGCCATTCAAAGTTGATAGGGCAGAAATTTGAATGATGCATCGTCGGCACGATGGCCGTGCGATCTGTCGAGTTATCATGAATCATCAGAGCTATGGGTAGATCCCGCGTTGACCTTTTATCTAATAAATGCATCCCTTCCAGAAGTCGGGGTTTGTTGCACGTATTAGGTCTAGAATTACTATAGTGATTCGAGTAGCAGGTACCATCAAACAAAGTATAACTGATTTAATGAGGCATTCGTAGTTTCACAGTCTAAATTAGTTCATACTTACACATGCATGGCTTAATATTTGAGACAAGCATATGACTACTGGCAGGATCAACCAGCTAACATTCCTCTACGACTTCGGACCAAATGAACCCAATGGTCAATAAGGTAACGATTGTCATTCTTGTCGAGGGACTAGATTCGAAACAACCACAGGCCAAGGCCCTTTGTTCGCATAATATTCTACATCCAAGAGCGCAAGCAAAGAACCATGGACCAAGAAAGCCACCTCAAAAGGATTGCTTTAGGGCCACAGTGATTGCTTCAACATCCACCTTGAGACCATAGGGCCACAAGGAGGAACATGGCAACCAAACAAAGCTTTCCACACCGGTAGGCAACACAGGAACCAAGGGTCACACCCAATGACGCATATTATTTGCTCTTAGGACAAATTGAAACAGGGTGAGGTGTCAACAGTTCGTTGCCCAAGCAAGGAGCCTGCCAACACGCTCAACCCAAACACCACTCACTAGCCAATTACGTACGCTTGACACAACACCACCAAACACGCCCGTAAACCCCATTTAAAATGAGGCCCACGAACGCATCAAGAGGCACCATGGCCGCACCGCTTGATATGAGAACAATATCTTAATCAAGACAACCAAGCTTCCCCTCGTAAAGCCAACATTCAACCATGACAGTAGCACATAGCGACCAAGAATTGCCCATAATGGGCTACATATCTTGGAGGCAACAAGCATTTTAGTGGCCCCTTTATTGCCCAACGAGGGTCAGCTTTACCATTGAGGTAACGAAGCCCACGCCATGCCAATAATGTCAACTTGGCGAGGATCAAATTTGCCCCACCCTGCGCATGCACAACAGGGCCAAGCCATTCCAACCGAGGCAACCAAGCTTCCCCACGCCATGGCAACGCATGACGAGGTCAACATCCCAATCGAGGCAAACACAGCTTCCCCACGTCAAGCCAACAATCCACCATTGCGGTGCATAAAGCATCCAAGAGACACCCAACATGGGCAACATACCATGGACACAAGCATCGTAATGACTTCTTGTTGAAGAGATAAGACTCAGCTCATTAGACCGCCACCGCCACCGTTGTAGCCAACCGTCTCCCGACGGTGGCCCTGGGCGGCCCTGCCCATGAGCCCCCATGCGCCCCACACCAAGGCCCAAGGTGTGCACCCGTGTTGGTACACATGGGGGGCAACAGGCGTGGGGGGCACGGGGCCAGGGGAGGTGGACAGGCAGGCCCCCCCTAAAGAGCTTATTAAGCTTTTTCATGTCCAGTAGGAAGAGACATGATCTTGAGGAGATTTTTTGCATGAGTGCTTAGAAAAATGTGATCTTGCTAATGGATAGTTTTCCATAACTTTTTTTTAACATTTAGCATTTTTTTATTTTTCAAAGGAAAAAAATTGAAAAAATCATAAAAAATAAAATATAAATTCAATTGGTAAGTTTTTTGTTGGGTTTTGTTCTAAAAATTAGGTATGATTTTTAGAATAAATAACATGAATGAGATTTTTGGATGAAAGTTTCAAAATTTTTTAAAAACTTGATTTCTGCCCTTTCGTGCACGTGTTGGGTGCCAGGGCCGCGCACGTGGGTGCGCTGGGGGCCTCGGCCACCCCCATTCGCAGCGGGAAGCCTCGGCCATGCCCATCCGCTGGGGGGCCCCAGCCCAGGCCTTGCGCGTGCGACCTTGCTCACGCGGGGGGCCTTGGACATGCCCCATCCGCGCACGGGGTGCCTCGGTCAAGGCCTTGCTCATGCTCGTCCAAGGCCTTGCGCCAACGGGGGGCCCTCGGCCATGGCCTTGCATGCATGTGGGGCCTCACACACACACCATCTGCCCACGGGGGTCCTCGGCCAAGGCCTTGCGCGTGCAGGGCGGCAACGCCACACGCGTGCCAGGGCCACACGCCCATCCTCACACGGGGGCCTCAGCCATGCCCCATACACGTGCTAAAGGCGTCGTCAAGGGTGGGCAAAGCCACACGTGGCGTTCATACGCTGTGCAGGGTGGCCTTGTCAAGGGTGTTAGGCAAATGGGGGGGCCTTGTTCCACACTTAGGCTCGTGTCACGCCTTAATAAGCGTGTGTGGGCTCTGGGTGGCCTAGGCAAGGGCCCTTGGGGCCTCGCGGCGTGGCGAACGGATCATGAGGGCATAACTTCTCGCCCGGGTGTCCGATTTGGGGAAATGTGTTGTCGTTTTCGTGCAACTTTTCGAGATCTACGCGTCAAGGGCATTGGTTTATGCTTATTTTCCCTAGATTTTTAGGCTTCCTCTTAACAAGCCAGTTAGGGACCTGTGCTTGTCGTGTTTGAGCATTGAAAGCCGTGTAACAAGCATGTACAAGTCCCAACAAACGCAATCACACAAACACGATTGGGAAATCAGCCTTCGATGTGCACAAACCATCACTTGGTTAACATATCCATCAGGAATCGAACACCCAATGATTTGGAAGTTTTAAGTTAAGCGTGATGACACTCTTGGGACTTGTGGTCGGCCGGGTGAGCAGTTAACACCGCATAACAAGCATGGTTTGATCGCTTTGTAAACCATCACCAACATATTGTTGTCTGTAATAACGGCCTGCTCGCGCTTTCAACTTGTGGGGTGCCTCATCGACGACAAAAAAAAGTGGCCAACACTTGGAAGACTATAAAACTTTGAATTCTATTTTGGCCTAGGAGGATACTTAGTAATGCTTATTTCCTGAAACTCACAAACACTTGACAAATTTTTTGTCATGCATTGGGTCTCTGCTACCACGCCTTGGACCCCCGTGGGGCTGTCTCTACAACTCGGGCAACTTATCTTTCACACTTTGCGGGGTTATGCCCTCGATCCACATGGGGTGCACCGTGGCTAGTGTTTGTAAACTTCGCTCCGTGACGGGTTACAGCACTTCGAAATTTTTTCGTTCAAGTCTTGGCCCTTGTGGGAAGCCTAAGCCTCTGTGGCTATACGGGGAGAAAAAGATAGAATTGGGGGTGGGACGAATCGAAGCGACATAGGGCTGAATCTCAGTGGATCGTGGTAGCAAGGCCACTCTGCCACTTACAATACCCCGTCGAGTACTTAAGTCGTCTACAAAGGATTCTATCCATCGCTCGGTAGGAATTGAACTTCAAGACGGCCCACGCGGCTCGTCCGCCGTAAGGGCTTCACCAGTGACACGTGCCTTTGGGGGCCGAGGCCCCTACTGTAGGTCGACAAATGGGCGACGGGCGCATGCGTCGCTTCTAGCCTAGATTCTGACTTAGAGGCATTCAGTCATAATCCAATGCACGGTAGCTTTGCACCATTGGCTTTTCAACTAAGCGCGATGACCAATTGTGTGAATCAATCATTCCTCTCATACTAGGTTGAATTACTATTGTGACACTGTCATCAATAGGGTCTAACTTGTCTCACGACGGTCTAAACCCAACTCACATTCCCTATTGGTGGGTGAACAATCCAACACTTGGCAAATTCTGCTTCACAATGATAGGAAGAGCCAACATCGAAGGATCAAAAAGCAACGTCGCTATGAACGCTTGGCTGCCACAAGCCAGTTATCCCTGTGGTAACTTTTCTGACACCTCTAGCTTCAAATTTTGAAGGTCTAAAGGATCGAGAGGCCACGCTTTCTTGGTTCGTATTCGTACTAGAAATCAGAATCAAACAAGCTTTTACCCTTTTGTTCCACACGAGATTTCTGTTCTCGTTCAGCTCATCTTAGAACACCTGTGTTATCTTTTAACAGATGTGCCGCCCCAGCCAAACTCCCTACCTAACAATGTCATCCGCCTAGATCGGCCCACCAAGGCAGGCCTTTGGTCCAAAAAGAGGGGCAGTGTCACGCCTTTGATTCACAGAATAAGTAAAATAACGTTAAAAGTAGTGGTATTTCACTTTCGCCGTTTTTGGCTCCCACTTATACTACACCTCTCAAGTCATTTCACAAAGTTGGACTAGAGTCAAGCTCAACAAGGTCTTCTTTCCCCGCTGATTCTGCCAAGCCCATTCCCTTGGCTGTGGTTTCCCTGCATAGTAGACAGGGACAGTGGGAATCTTGTTAATCCATTCATGCACATCACTAATTAGATGATGAGGCAATTGGCTACCTTAAGAGAGTCATAGTTACTACCGCCGTTTACCCGCGCTTGGTTAAATTTCTTCATTTTGACATTCAGAGCTCCGGGTAGAAATCACATTGCGTGAGCATCCGTAGGGACCATCGTAATGCTTTGTTTAGTTAAACAGTCGGATTCCCCTTGTCTGTACAAGTTCTGAGTCAATTGTTTGACGCCCGTGGAAGGCCCCTAAAGAGGTCGTTCCCAGTCCGTCCCCGAGCCAGCACGTGGTGACCCGCTCTCGCAGCAGGAGCAGCTCAAGCAGTACACCGATAGCCGACGGGTTCGAGACTAGGACCCCTGTGCCCAGCCCTCAGAGCCAATCCTTTTCCTAAGGTTACAGATCCATTTTGCTGACTTCCCTTGCCTACATTGTTCCATCGACCAGAGGCTGTTCACCTTGGAGACCTGATGCGGTTATGAGTACAACCGGGCGTGGGAGGCACTTGGTCCTCTGGATTTTCAAGGTTCACCAGGGGCGCATCTGATAAGAACCTCGCCAATATACTGACAAAACCCGTTATCAATAAGAAGGAACCAAGACCGTTTCTACTCAGATTTGGATGGAAGTCACCGCGACCTGTTGCTTATATCGAAGCAAGAACCTTGGTATACCGAAGACGCCACAATCAAGGATGGAAGCTTGATTGATAAGTCAGGTTTGAACGCCCGGATTGATCCGATGAGTTCGTGTAGTTCGTCAAAGAACCAAAGAAAGAATTTTCTCTCTCAGAAAAATAAACATTCATTGATCCATTAACCTTGGGAACGCCTATTTATAGGCCAAAATTACAAAGTGTTGCCCAAAAAAAGAAAAGTTGACAAATTCAAACATAATTACTAAGCCTAAAATAAAAACCAGAAGAAAGGAAAGTCTTTAATGGCTGATTTTCAGCCATTTACACGCCCAACAATAAACGGAAAGTGCAATTAATCCTCGTCAACAATTTGCATAAATGATTAGCCGCGTGTGCCAAAATGAGAAGGTTTCCGAAAGTCTTCCATTGACTTGATCTTGCAAAATTTAAGCTGATTTCAATCAGGCTTGAGTCATCCGGATTCTTCTAGAACTTGGATCAAATTGACGCACCATTGTGGTTGGCGTGGGCCTGGGCCAATGGGTTTGCACAATTTTTCTTGATTCCAGATTTCATGAATCAGCCCATTTAGTGCTTCCTTGAATTTCTTAGCTCGGGCTCTTGTGACTGGTCCAATAGGAATTTGTATTGGGTCAACCACCTTCCATGCATTTGAGCTCCCTAAGTCTCCATCATTCCCCTCCTCTTGAAAAGGATTTGTCCTCAAATCAGACTCTGCATCAAAAGGACTCAAATCAGAAACATTGAAGGTAGCACTTACATTATACTCACCTTGCAAATCCAACTTGTAAGCATTGTCATTAATTCATTCAAGGACTTGAAATGGACCATCTCCCCACGGTAACAACTTTGACTTTCTTTGTTCTGGAAAACACTCCTTTCTAAAGTGCAACCACACCCAGTCTCCAGGTTCAAAAATCAGCTTGTGTCGCCCCTTATTGGCTTGCTTTGCATATTGTTCCATTCTTCGCTCAATGTTGAGTCTTGCTTTCTCATGAATCTGTTTAACAAAGTCAGCCTTCCTTTTGCCATCTAAATTAACACACTCAGAAACAGGTAGTGGTGATAAATCCAGTGGTGATAAAGGATTAAGACCATAAACAATTTCAAAAGGTGAATACTTAGTAGCAGAATGGACAGAGCGATTATATGCAAACTCAACATGCGGTAAACAGTCTTCCCATGATTTAATGTTCTTACTGATGATTGCTCTTAATAAGGTTGACAAAGTCCTATTTACTACCTCAGTTTGACCATCAGTTTGTGGGTGGCAAGTAGTAGAAAACAACATCTTAGTACCTAACTTACTCCACAAAGTCTTCCAAAAGTAGCTCAAGAACTTAGCATCTCTATCTGAAACAATTGTCCTAGGCATGCCATGTATTCTCACAATCTCCCTAAAGAACAATTTAGCAACATGCGATGCATCATCAGTTTTATGACAGGGAATAAAATGTGCCATCTTAGAAAACCGATCTACAACCACAAACACACTATCCTTCCCACGTTTGGTCCTAGGTAAACCTAACACAAAGTCCATTGAAATATCAGTCCAAGGCTCACTAGGAATTGGCAAAGGTGTGTATAAACCATGGGGTTGTGCTCTTGATTTAGCTTGCCTACACGTGACACATTTACTACATATTCTTTCAACATCCCTTTTCATGTGTGGCCAAAAGAAGTGTTCCTGCAAAACAGCTAAAGTTTTAGCAATTCCAAAATGCCCCATCAATCCGCCACCATGGGATTCCCTTACTAACAAATCTCTCAAAGAACAATTAGGCACACAAAGCTTATTCTCCCGAAACAAAAATCCATCATGCCTATAAAATTTACCCATTGCGTTTTTCTCACAAGCTCGATAATCCTCACAAAAATCTTGGTCTAAAGGGTATAAATCCTTAATATGCTCAAAACCAAGCAGTTTAGCGTCAAGGATAGAAAGTAATGCGTACCTGCGAGAAAGCGCATCCGCAACAACATTCTCCTTACCTTGCTTGTATCGAATGACATAAGGAAATGTCTCGATGAATTCCACCCAGCGGGCATGCCTCTTGTTCAACTTTTGTTGTCCCTTCAGATGTTTCAATGACTCGTGATCAGTGTGAATCACGAATTCCTTGGGCCATAGGTAGTGTTGCCAAGTCTTTAATGCTCGAACCAACGCGTACAACTCCTTGTCATAAGTAGGGTAATTTAGTGTTGACCCACTCAATTTTTCACTGAAATACGCAATTGGTCGTCCTTCTTGCATTAGCACGGCACCTATACCTACACCAGAAGCATCACATTCAATTTCAAATGTTTTAGAAAAATCAGGTAAAGCAAGTAAAGGAGCATGAGTAAGCTTATGCTTAATAAGCTGAAACGCCTTCTCTTGTTCTTCTCCCCATTTAAACCCAACATTCTTCTTGATTACTTCTGTGAGTGGTGCAGCCAAAGTACTGAAATCCCTTACAAACCGCCGATAAAAGCTAGCAAGTCCATGAAAACTCCGTACTTCTCCAACGCTTGTGGGACTTGGCCATTCTTGGATAGCCCTAACCTTTTCTTCGTCGACCTGTATACCTTGAGCACTAACAACAAAACCAAGAAAAACAAGCTTATCCGTGCAAAAGGTACACTTCTTAAGATTAGCATACAACTTTTCCTTCCGTAAAACATCTAAAACAAGTTTCAAATGTTCAATATGGTCATCCAAATTGGTGCTATAGATCAGGATATCATCAAAATAAACAACAAAAAATTTCCCAATGAAAGCTCGCAAAACATGGTTCATTAAACGCATAAATGTGCTAGGGGCATTGGTTAAACCGAAAGGCATTACCAACCACTCATACAAACCTTGTTTTGTTTTGAAAGCTGTCTTCCACTCGTCTCCCTCTTTCATACGAATTTGATGATATCCACTCTTCAGATCAATTTTAGAAAATACACAAGCACCATGCAATTCATCTAACATGTCATCCAAGCGAGGAATGGGATGTCGATATTTTACCGTGATGTTGTTGATGGCTCGACAATCAACGCACATCCTCCAAGTCCCATCTTTCTTAGGCACAAGTAAAACTGGTACGGCGCACGGGCTCATGCTTTCTCTCACGTGTCCCTTCTCCATCAACTCACTTACTTGCCGTTGGAGTTCCTTTGTCTCCTCGGGATTGCTTCTATAGGCTGGTCGGTTTGGAATTGTAGCTCTAGGTATGAAGTCGATTTGATGTTCAATCCCGCGGATTGGAGGTAAACCTTGCGGTGTTTCCTCGGGAAAGATATCCTCATACTCCTGCAAAAGAGAAACAACAGAACTATGCAAGGTGGAATCAAGATCGTTAGTGTTTAATAACGCCTCCTTGTACATGAGTAAAATCATCGGCTGATTAGAAAACAAAGCTCTTCTCACATCACTCTCTCTTGCATAAAAGTTTGTTTTTCTCTCTAATTTTACCTCATTGGCCAAATCTTCTTTTGTACTGGCTCTCTCAATGTTCTCTCCTTTTTTCTCCTTTTTCTCGGCCCCTCTATCTTTTTTCCCTCTCTGGCCGAACTCTCTCTCTGCACTCCAACACTCATTATTTTCACTCCCTTTCTCTCTCTTTTTCTCATTCTCTCCTTTTTGTTCACTCTCCTTTTGTAACCAAACTTGATCTTCATGAACCTGTTTTGGTGTCATTGGCACAAGAGTGAATGTTCTCTGGTTGTGCACAAGAGAATATTTATTGGTGTAGCAATCATGTTTGACCCGACGATCAAATTGCCATGGTCGACCTAGTAACAAGTGTCCGGCTTCCATTGGAACTACATCGCACAAAACTTCATCTTCGTATCTACCAATGCGAAATGAAATTAATGCCTATTTAGTTACCTTCACTTCACCACTATTATTCAACCATTGCAACTTGTAAGGTCGAGGATGTTTGGTCGTTGGCAGCCCTAATTTGTCAACCATAGTACTGCTAGCAACGTTCGTACAACTCCCTCCATCTATTATCACACTACATACCTTGTTCTGCACGTGGCACCTAGTATGAAAAATGTTCTCACGTTGCTCTTCTTCTTCCTCTTTGGCTTGCACACTAAGGGCTCGTCGAGTGACCAACAATTCACCTTGGACAGCACACTCCTCCTCATCCACATCCTCCAATGGTGGCATGGAGTCCTCGTCTGATTCGTCATCCGTAACAACCTCTCCGTCGTCCCGTAACACCATCACCCTTTTGTTCGGACATTGGCTTGAGATGTGACCCCTGCCTTGGCATTTGAAACATTTAATATCACGGTTTTGAGAAGTGGATGAATCATATTTACCTTGGTTTGAAGGGCTAGCCGTGGCTGGTTTTGGCTCAAACTTTGGCCTAGCAACCGATTTCTCTTCTCTCTTCCCATAATTCGGCTTCCATGAAGAAGGTACCGAACTAACATTCGCACGTGAGCTACCCCTCCTCTTGAGCTGCTGCTCTACTGTGATGGCCATGTGCAACATGTCTTCTAACTCTACATAGTGTTGCATCTCCACCCTATCTTGAATATCCAGATTTAGCCCTTGCAAAAATCTTGCCATGGTTGCTTCTCGATCTTCTTCAACATTGGCTTGTATCATGGCTATTTCCATCTCTTGATAATATTCCTCCACACTCTTGTTTCCTTGTCTAAGTCCTTGCAACTTTTTGTACAAATCCTGATAGTAATGGCTGGGTACAAATCGCTTTCTCATCACTGTTTTCATCTCCTCCCATGTCTCAATCGAGTGTTCTCAGTTCCGTCGCCTATTCATTACCAACTGATCCCACCATACAACCGCATAATCAGAGAACTCAATTGCAGCAAGCTTAACTTTCTTTAACTCTGAATAGTTATGGCAATCAAACACTAGCTCCACTTTCTTCTCCCACTCTAGGTATGCTCCGGGGTCATTTTTTCCCTTGGAATGGCGGAATCTTCATTTTAATACCTCCCATATTATTGTCTTCCCGGTTCCTAGCTTCTCTATTCCCATTTCCACGCCTAAATCTGCCCCTATTTATCGATGGTTCCTCCAATTCTTCTAATTCATCTTCCTCCGAAAGATCACATCCACCCCTCCGCCTATTTTGCATGTTTTGTGGCTGCCTATTGCGTGTTCTGGCATCAACCTCATCTAATCTCTCATGAATGGGCTCTAGAGCTCGCGTCAACAACCGTTCCATTTGCCTCATTAAAGCTTGCAACTGAAGATTGGGAACATTTTGTTGTGGAAGATCATCTTCAGCTTCTCTTTCTTGATTCGGATTCATTTTTATTATTTTTTTTTATACCTGCAAAACAACGTTAGATAATAAAGGACCTTACTTCTCTCCCTCACGTGTTTCACTCTATCACTTGGTCACTCCGTTCACTCGTGTTTCACTCGAATGATTGGCTTTTACCCTCGAATGTTCTCACCACTCTTGCCTTTTTTTTTTTCTTTTTTTTTTAACTCACTTATTCTCACTTTCAGTTCTTTCGGAATTACACAAACAACAATAAAATCTATCCGGCAGCAAATTCAGCAACACGTTTTGATACCCAGTTCAAAATGAAGCAAATTTTTTTTTTTTTTTTAAACTATGAGGTGAGATCAAATTTGGACACCTGGACACTCAAACAATGGAAAGGAAACAAAAAAAATTTAACGAGGGTTTCCAGACTTTTTTTTTTTTTTTGGATCCTCTTGATTTTTCTTTTCTTTTTTTTTTCTTTTCGTTTTTCTTTTATTTTCTTTTCTTTTCTTCTTGTGAAATTCGGTGAGAACAAGGATAATAAACCAAAAAAAACACAAAATGGGAAACTACCACCTAAACTTGAAACCCAAGATACTAGTTACCCAAAACCAAACGAACCAACTTTTTTTTTTTTTGAACGGAATAGAACCTAAGTAATAAATTAGAATTTCAAAAACAAATAAGGATAGACAAACCTGAGGCTAGAACCGAGGCTACTGATACCAAATGATAAGAACCTCGCCAATATACTGACGAAACCCGTTATCAATAAGAAGGAACCAAGACCGTTTCTACTCAGATTTGGATGGAAGTCACCGCGACCCGTTGCTTATATCGAAGCAAGAACCTTGGTATACCGAAGACGCCACAATCAAGGATGGAAGCTTGATTGATAAGTCAGGTTTGAACGCCCGGATTGATCCGATGAGTTCGTGTAGTTCGTCAAAGAACCAAAGAAAGAATTTTCTCTCTCAGAAAAATAAACATTCATTGATCCATTAACCTTGGGAACGCCTATTTATAGGCCAAAATTACAAAGTGTTGCCCAAAAAAAAAAGAAAAGTTGACAAATTCAAACATAATTACTAAGCCTAAAATAAAAACCAGAAGAAAGGAAAGTCTTTAATGGCTGATTTTTAGCCATTTACACGCCCAACAATAAACGAAAAGTGCAATTAATCCTCGTCAACAATTTGCATAAATGATTAGCCGCGTGTGCCAAAATGAGAAGGTTTCCAAAAGTCTTCCATTGACTTGATCTTGCAAAATTTGAGCTGATTTCAATCAGGCTTGACTCATCCGGATTCTTCTAGAACTTGGATCAAATTGACGCACCGTTGTGGTTGGCGTGGGCCTAGGCCAATGGGTTTGCACAAATTTTCTTGATTCCAGATTTCATGAATCAGCCCATTTAGTGCTTCCTTGAATTTCTTAGCTCGGGCTCTTGTGACTGGTCCAATAGGAATTTGTATTGGGTCAACCACCTTCCATGCATTTGAGCTCCCTAAGTCTCCATCAGCATCGAACACCACGCGAAGTGTGGTGCCCTTCCAGCCACTGGACCCTACCTCCGGCTGAGTCGTTTCCAAGGTGGACGGGCTGTTAAATAGAAAAGATAACTCTTCCTGAGGTCCCCGCCGATGTCTCTGGACTCCCTAACGTTGCCA
>CM046331.1:5903671-5913671 GCA_025403435.1 Artocarpus heterophyllus | reverse complement strand
TCTAAGTTTTGAGGACGAAACTTTTATAAGGTGGGGAGAATTGTAACACCCACCTATTTTTATGTAACAGATAACGTTAAGTTAGTAACAGTGTTAAGGAATTTTATTAATAATTTATGTTATATGTTATGATATATGATTTTAATGTTACTAACTTTTTTGTTAAGTTTTATGACAGGTGACGACCTCATGGAATCGTTGTGCTCAAGTGTTTATGTGAATTATAATGTATGTTTAATTATGATGCAATGATGATTTGAATGTTATAAGTATGGTATTTAAGGACAGTTCGGCAGGCTGGACTTTTAAGTTCGACAGGCCAAAAAGTCTGTCAAAGATCGGCAGGCCGATGGGAATCATCGGTAGGCCGAACTTGGTGGAACCGGCAAGCCGAAGAGGAAAATTGGCAGGCCGAAGACAGCTGACGAGCAGTCAGTAGAAATCTCTCCAAATTTATGGCTGAGATAATTTCGTTAATTGGGTGATTAATTGGCATAATAATGGAATAATTTTATCAGTTAAGAAAATAAAAGGTTTGACTTCGCATTTATTTGTATTATTTTAAATGGTTTCCTATTTTTAGAGGGTAAAAATATGGCAAGTGAGACTAATAGTTTGGACTTTCCCTCTTTGCTCTCCTTCCTCCATGCCAATTAGCCATCAATTAGTAAGAAAATTCTAACCTAATGGAGGGTGTTGAATTTTCATCGGCTATGCTCATTACGTTAAAAATTTTTAACGTTCTTTTTCCATTTTTCTCTCATCCTCTCACGCCTTGTCTCTCTCAATTCTGAGACGCTTCTTTTGTCTTTCTCTTCTTCTTCTCTTCTCCACGAATTTCATCCTTCTTTCTCTCAAAAATTTTCTGAAAATATTGAAAGAAAGAGTTATATTTCATTGGTTGAATTCTAGAATTTTGAAAAGAAAATTTTTAAGGTAAGAATTCATTGCTTTTGGTGTTTCTGAAAGTATTTTTCCTCCTCAATCCGTTTGCAATATCTTTCTCTAGGTATTGTATTTTGTTTTGAATTTTTAATATGTTACACATGTATGTGTTATGTGATGTTTCCCCAAGTTTCAAGTCATTTCGATGTTTCTATGATAAATATGAAATTTTCTATCCTCTACCCTTCACAGTAAAATATTACTATATAACTATGATGTATGAAAAAGTAATTTTATTCTAAAGGGGTAAATGTGTTTTGTTTTTCATGAAAGTCAACAAGAATGTTCATTGATATGTTATGATATATACTGCAAAGTTTGGTAATGTTTTGATGAATGTATTCTATGTTATGAAATTTCTATGAGATTAGGTCAAGAAAATTGTTTTTAACAATGTTATTTTTGGATTTTCGTTTTATGAAATGTTTTATATGTTTAAGTAATTTTATTGATTATGAAATAATTTTATGATATTGAAATGTATGATAATAAGATATTTGTATGAATTTTTTAAATTAAAATTATATGTATTTTAATTGCTAGAAAACGTTTCCAAAAGATATTCATGTTTGTAATGTATGAGATGTTTTGATGATAATACTTAAGGAAGCATGTTATGAATAATGTTTATATGAGATGAATGTATATGTGATGATAATTTTATGTTTTGACAATTATGGTTATGAATTATGTTTGTATTAAGATGAATTTATATGAATGGATGATATATGAATGGATGTTTTATGATAAGTATTAATTTTATTATATTTTTAATGGATAAATGGCATGAACGCACAAAGGAACGAGCACTTCGAGACCACGGGGTTGTCACCAAATCGTGTTAAGGTTAAGTAAGCCAGCTTTAAGGTAAGTACATTCTCACCTGCAAGATGACGCGTTTTACAAGGTTTGATGTTATGTTCACAATGATATTCATGATGATTTTATGGTTATTTTCCTTAAAGGATTTCTTATGAAAGATTTTCATGATTTAAAGTTATTCATGTATGATGATGACATGTTTCAAAGTATGAAAATTATGTATATATATATATATATCACCTAATAAGTGTTGCACACCAATGTTATGCTATGATATGTTATGATGTCATGTTTGGTTTTGGATTAGCTACCCTTCTCCTCTCATGACGGCGCGCCTATAATGATGTTTATGGTGCAACACTTGGGCCATTAAGATAAAATGGAATAAGTTTTAATATGGTCAATGTAATGAAAGATATGTTTCTATGAAATTATGCTTAAGGCACTTTTATGATATGATGATGATGATGAAGTATATGAAATGTTTTTTTTTAAATTGTGAGAATTATATGTACTTACTAAGCATTAGCTTATTAAAGATTATGTCATGTTGCAGATAAAGGTAAGAAGATCATGGATTAGGCGGAGGACATGGAAGGCGTGTGAGCATTAAGCATGGTGAATTGTAA
This sequence comes from Artocarpus heterophyllus, assembly GCA_025403435.1. Classification (NCBI taxonomy): domain Eukaryota; kingdom Viridiplantae; phylum Streptophyta; class Magnoliopsida; order Rosales; family Moraceae; genus Artocarpus; species Artocarpus heterophyllus. The sequence goes on along the minus strand of CM046331.1, from coordinate 5,911,275 downwards.
CCAGAAGAACGCCAAGAAGAAAGTTTTCATGTTTTTATTCAAGTTTTATGATTTGGACATATTTTATGATAAGTTTTAAAAATACATGAACTTGGTTTTATATTTTATTTTATCATTTTAAAGAATTTTTGATCTTCCGCAATTTATTATAAAAAGTTAAATCTATTTTACAAATTAAGTTTTCTTAAGGATTTTGGCTCGGTTGGCCTGTCGAACATCATTGCTTGGCCTACCGATGTTTGAAAGTTTGGCCTGCCGATCACATTTTCGGCCTGCCGAACAATGACAGGTTTTTTAGCATGATTTGCAAAGCCTCTGCCAGCCTACCGATCATGTCCGGCCTGCCAAAGTCCCAAGTTCGGCCTGCCGAACTTTGGGCGCAAGTAATTTTTACGTAATGTGATGATTAATGAGATATGATGTGATGTTTTTATAAGTTATGATTTTACAACATGGTATATCCATTTTATTAAAGCAAGTTTATTTGAACAAATTATAATATGGAATAAGTTAAGTAATGTTATTTTGTTATTTAATTTTTTTAAAAAAATGAAAGAATGGATCCTGGTTATGTATGTTAAATTTTTATTTACAATTTAAAGTATCATATAAGTTTTGTAAATATGTTTATGTTTAAAGTTTAAAGAAGTATGAATGTATGAATGTATGAATGTAACGACATTTGTGACGTCCGAATTAAGGGGCGTTATGATACGAACCCCGTCAAGAACTGACGCGACCCTAACCAAAATTGGTTTCCAAGATCAAATTTCTAACCGGTTTTGAATGGAACCGCGACCCGATGCCCAACAAGAAGCACGAACCTTGGTATGTGAGGACGCCACAATCAGCTATGGAGGACTGACTGATAAGTCTTGGTATGTGAGGACGCCACAATTAGCTATGGATGAACTGATTGATAAGTCTATGAACGCCACGGAAATTTCCGATAAGTTCGAATAGCTCGTTTAGGAACTAAAGAGAATTAAACCTCAAAATTATGTGTTATTATTTCTTTTCCATTGAATGAAATTCGTTACAATATATAGGGGTTCCTATGCGAATTTTCAGCTCCTAATTCCCCATGGAATTTCGGACAAATCAATTACCAAATCACCTAATCTAAAGCAAATAAGGTAAGTGTCCTTAATGGCTTAAAAACTTTACAATAATAGAAATAAACAAACGAAAATAAAGGAAACTAGACATTAAAAAGGTCATAAGCTGATTCTTCTCGCCATGTGTCGCCTCAAAACGGGAAAGTAACTGAAATGGAAATTACTCAATCCCTTCTAGAGCTTGAATCATGCATTTGTTGGTTTGATTTTCGCATGCAATTCCCTCAATGGGCCTCCATGCAATGGCTTGAGCCCAAGTTGCTTGAATCAGCCCAATAAGCATTTCTTTAAACTTCTTCGCACGAGCTCTCGTAACCGGACCAATGGGAACTTGAATTGGATCTGAATATGTCTCCCACATGCTCTTGCTTGTGCTAACGATGTCCTCATCATTCCCCTCCTCTTGAGAAGGATTTGTCCTCAAATCGTCGCCTGCATCAAAAGGACTTAGATCAGAAACATTAAAGGAGGCACTTACACCATACTCACCTGGCAAGTCTAGCTTGTACGCATTATCATTGATCCTTTTGAGAACTTGAAAAGGACCGTCCCCTCTAGGCAATAGCTTGGATTTCCTTTGTTTCAGAAACCGTTCCTTGCGTAAGTGCAACCACACCCAATCACCGGGCTCGAGGACGAGCTTGTGACGCCCTTTGTTGGCTTGTTCAGCATATTGTTTAGTCCTTCGCTTGATGTTGAGTCTTGCCTTCTCGTGTATCTGCTTAATAAGATCAGCTTTTCTTTTTCCATCTAAATTCACATGCTCAGACAAAGGTAATGGCATTAAATCCAAAGGAGTTAAAGGATTAAAACCATAAACAATTTCAAACGGTGAAAATTGTGTAGCAGAATGAACAGATTGATTATAAGCAAACTCAACATGTGGTAAACACTCCTCCCATGTTTTGATGTTCTTTTTAATGACAGCCCGCAACAAAGTAGACAAGGTTCTATTCACAACTTCTGTTTGACCATCGGTTTGTGGGTGACAAGTAGTGGAAAACAATAGTTTAGTCCCTAACTTAGCCCACAAAGTCTTCCAAAAGTAGCTTAAGAACTTGGTGTCCCTATCAGAAACAATTGTCCTAGGCATACCATGAAGTCTGACAATTTCCCTAAAGAACAAATCAGCAACATTGGAAGCATCATCTGTCTTGTGGCATGGAATAAAATGAGCCATCTTGGAAAACCTATCCACAACCACAAATATCGAGTCTCTTCCCCGTTTAGACCTAGGCAAACCTAACACAAAATCCATCGAAATATCAATCCAAGGTTCACTAGGTATTGGTAAAGGGGTGTACAAACCATGGGGCTGCACTCTTGATTTAGCCTGCCTACAAGTTACACATCTACCACAAAGCCTCTCAACATCTCGTTTCATATGTGGCCAATAGAAGTGTTCCTGCAACACAGCTAAAGTCTTCATTACTCCAAAATGTCCCATCAATCCTCCCCCATGGGATTCCCTCACTAGCAAATCTCTTAATGAACAATTAGGCACACATAATTTATTCTCTCGAAACAAGTATCCCTCATGCCTAAAGTACTTACCACTAGCAAATCTCTCACAAGCTTGATACTCAGTACTAAAGTCATGGTCATCAGCATATAACTCTTTAATGTGTTCAAAACCCAGTAGTTTAGCATTAAGAGTTGAGATTAAGACATATCTGCGAGAAAGTGCATCGGCAACGACGTTTTCCTTACCTTGCTTGTAGCGAATGACATACGGAAACGTCTCTATGAATTCTACCCAACGAGCATGCCTCTTGTTCAGCTTGTGCTGGCCCTTCAAGTGTTTCAGGGACTCATGATCGGTGTGAATCACGAACTCCTTAGGCCATAGGTAGTGCTGCCATGTCTCTAATGCCCGAACCAATGCATACATCTCTTTATCATAAGTTGGGTAATTAAGAGTTGCCCCATTCAGCTTCTCACTGAAATATGCTATTGGTCTCCCTTCCTGCATTAAAACAGCACCAATTCCAACACCTGAAGCATCACATTCAATCTCAAAAGTTTTAGAAAAATTAGGTAAAGATAACGATGGAGCATTTGTCAACTTCTCCTTGAGTAGCTGAAATGCCTTTTCTTGCTCTTCTCCCCATCTAAACCCAACGTTCTTCTTAATCACTTCAGTCAGTGGTGCGGCTATAGTACTAAAATCTTTCACAAACCGCCGGTAGAAACTAGCAAGTCCATGAAAACTCCGTACGTTTCCCACACTAGTTGGACTCGGCCACTCCTGGATGGCTCGCACCTTTTCTTCATCAACCTGTATACCTTGAGCACTAACAACAAAACCAAGAAACACAAGCTTATCTGTGCAAAAGGTACATTTCTTGAGGTTAGCATACAACTTTTCCTTTCGTAAAACATCTAAAACAAGTTTCAAATGTTCAATATGTTCACCCAAATTGCTGCTATAGATAAGGATATCATCAAAATAAACAACGACAAATTTTCCAATAAAAGCTCGCAAAACATGGTTCATTAAACGCATAAATGTGCTAGGAGCATTGGTTAAACCGAAAGGCATTACCAACCACTCATACAAGCCTTGTTTTGTTTTGAAAGCCGTCTTCCACTCGTCTCCCTCTTTCATACGAATTTGATGATATCCACTCTTCAGATCAATTTTAGAAAACACACAAGCACCATGCAATTCATCTAACATGTCATCTAAGAGAGGAATGGGATGTCGATACTTTACCGTGATGTTGTTGATGGCTCGATAATCAATGCACATCCTCCAAGTCCCATCTTTCTTAGGCACAAGTAAAACTGGTACGGCGCACGGGCTCATGCTTTCTCTCACGTGTCCCTTTTCCATCAACTCATTTACCTGCCATTGGAGTTCCTTTGTCTCCTCGGGATTACTCCTATAGGCTGGTCGGTTTGGGATTGTAGCTCCAGGTATGAAGTCGATTTGATGTTCAATCCCACGGATTGGAGGTAAACCTTGCGGTGTTTCCTCGGGAAAGATATCCTCATAATCCTGCAAAAGAGAAACAACAGAACTATGCAAGGTGGAATCAAGATCGTTAGTGTTTAATAACGCCTCCTTGTACATGAGTAAAATCATCGGCTGATTAGAAAACAAAGCTCTTCTCACATCACTCTTTCTTGTATAAAAGTTTGTTTTTCTCTCTACTTTTCTCTCATTGGCTGATTGTGAATTCTTTTCAGCCCTCTCAATTTTCTCTCCCTTGCTCTCTTTGCTCTCCTTTTTCTCGGCCATCTCTTCTTTTTTTCTCTCACTGGCCGAACTCTCTCTCTGCACTCCCACTCTTGATTTTTCTTCGCTCTTCATTTTTTTATCACTTTCTCTCTGTAAGCTTACTTGGTCTTCATAGACCTGTTTTGGTGTTAATGGAACAAGAGTGATCGTCTTTTGATTGTGAACAAATGAGTACTTGTTGGTAAAAAAATCATGCTTAACTCGCCGATCAAATTGCCATGGTCTGCCTAATAACAAGTGCCCAACTTGCATCGGAACCACATCGCACAAAACTTCATCTTCATATCTTCCAATGCGAAAAGGAACTAACACCTGTTTATGCACCTTTACCTCACCAGTATCAGTTAACCATTGCAATTTATATGGTCGAGGATGCTTAATTGTTGGCAGCCCTAACTTCTCTACCATGGTTGTGCTAGCAACATTTGTACAACTCCCACCATCAATAATCACACTACATACCTTGTTTTGAACGTGGCACCTAGTGTGGAAGATGTTTTCCTGTTGCACCTCTTCATCTTCTTCTTTGGCTTGCACACTTAAAGCTCTCCTTGTGACCAACAATTCTCCTTGGACAGTGCACTCCTCATCGTCGGCATCCTCTAATGAAGGCATAGAATCATTGTCCGAATCTTCCTCGGTTTCAATGTCTCCATTGTCCTGCATCACCATAACTCGTTTGTTCGGACATTGGCTCGCTATATGACCCCTGCCTTGACATTTAAAACATTTAATATCACGAGTCTGAGTAGTGGAAGAATCGGATTTACCTTGATGCCCATGGCTGGCCACCTCTTGTTTTTGCTCGATCTTTGGCTTGGGGTTGGATTGCTTCTCATCCTTCTTCCATTGGTTGATTTTCCAAGCCGATGTACTCGGGTTTTGGCTAGGACATGTGCTACTGCCCCTCCTCATAAGTTGATTCTTAATTTTAATAGCCATGTGCACCATGTCCTCCAACTCCACATAATGTTGTAACTCAACGGCATTGTGAATTTATCGGTTCAAGCCCACCAAAAACCCTGCCATTGTAGCCTCCCGATCCTCCTCTATATTAGCCCGAACCATCATAACGTCCATCTCCTTATAGTACTCCTCTACACTCCGGTTGCCCTGCTTAAGGTTTTGTAGTTTGTTGTACAACTCCCGGTAGTAGTAAGTTGGTACAAATCACTTCCTCATTACGGTCTTCATCTCTTCCCATGACTCAATAGGTCGCTCTCTATTTCGTCTCCTGTTTATAACAAGCTGATCCCACCAAGTAATAGCATAATCAGAAAATTCAATTACAGCCAATTTTACCTTCTTTGCCTCAGAATAGTAGTGGCAGTCAAAGATGAACTCCATTTTCTTCTCCCATTCTAGGTACGCTTCTGGATTGGATTTGCCTTGAAATGATGGTATCTTCATTTTTATGCCTCTCAGACTATCATCTTCCCTGTTCCTAACGCCTCTATCCCGTCCAAATCTTTGGTGACTACCCGCTGAATCTTCTCCTTCGTCAAACTCTTCACCATCAATCCTATAGTAGTCATCAACCTCTCCTCTAACCGGAACCCTTTCTCGCCTACGCGCATGAGGAACATGCTGTGGCTGTTCCACACGTGCATTCTTTATCTGGTCTATCCTCTCATGAAGCTATCCTAATTCTCCCCTCAACAATCGCCTCATCTCCCCCCTCATCGCTTCCATAAGAAGTTTTGGGTCTGCTGCACCCGAGGTACCCTCAATAGTGTTCTTGCTGTTGTTTGACATTTTCCAAAGGACCTTACCACACTCCCTTACGTGTTTCACTCGTGAAATAGTTCACTCAATTTCACTAGTGTTTACACTCAATACTTTCGGCTTTTGTCCACTCTAATGCTCTCACCTCTATGCCTTTTTCCACTCTTTAATTCTCACTCAGTTCCTATAAAACTAGTCAAATCGATATCAAAAATTTCCTTGACAATTCACAAATAGATTACCAAAGAGACAAGACTATAATAGGAACAAAAGGTTTAGGCTTTCAGAATCACACCCAAAAGGAACAAAATTTCAGCAAAAATTTTTGGTCTATGCAGGGAATTCAATTTCGGATTCCTTAAATGATGAATAACAAGAATCTAGAAAAAAAATTTAAGGAAGGTTTCCAGACTCTTTGGTAATCTATGGAGGACGCCACAATCAGCTATGGAGGACTGACTGTACCTTGGTATGTGAGGACGCCACAATCAGCTATGGAGGACTGACTGTGAGGACGAACCTTGGTATGTGAGGACGCCACAATCAGCTATGGAGGACTGACTGATAAGTCTTGGTATGTGAGGACGCCACAATCAGCTATGGATGAACTGATTGATAAGTCTATGAACGCCACAGAAATTTCCGATAAGTTCGAATAGTTCATTTAGGAACTAAAGAGAATTAAACCTCAAAATTATGTGTTATTACTTCTTTTCCATTGAATGAAATTTGTTACAATATATAGGGGTTCCTATGCGAATTTTCAGCTCCTAATTCCCCATGGAATTTCGGACAAATCAATTACCAAATCACCTAATCTAAAGCAAATAAGGTAAGTGTCCTTAATGGCTTAAAAACTTTACAATAATAGAAATAAACAAACGAAAATAAAGGAAACTAGACATTAAAAAGGTCATAAGCTGATTCTTCTCGCCATGTGTCGCCTCAAAACAGGAAAGTAACTGAAATGGAAATTACTCAATCCCTTCTAGAGCTTGAATCACGCATTTGTTGGTTTGATTTTCGCATGCAATTCCCTCAATGGGCCTCCATGCAATGGCTTGAGCCCAAGTTGCTTGAATCAGCCCAATAAGCGTTTCTTTAAACTTCTTCGCACGAGCTCTCGTAACCGGACCAATGGGAACTTGAATTGGATCTGAATATGTCTCCCACATGCTCTTGCTTGTGCTAACGATGTCCTCATCACGTTACATCTTTAGACTATAATTCGAACGCCGAGGGCACTCGATTCTCAACCTGGGCTGTTCCTGGTTCGCTCGCTGTTACTAGGAGAATCCTTGTAAGTTTCTTTTCCTCCACTTATTGATATGCTTAAACTCAACGGGTAGCCCCGCCTAACCTGGGGTCGCATTCGAAGCACCTACGCTGGGGTGCATCGGGGTCAAGTTTGTAAAGTCTCTCGATGCTTTTGTCCAGAGAACGTGGCAGGGCACCAAATGATCGATGACCACCTATTGCCACGGCAACCGTGACCGAGGACTCAAATTTAGACCAAC
>CM046331.1:5883671-5896171 GCA_025403435.1 Artocarpus heterophyllus | reverse complement strand
TAGACCAACCTCGAGTCAAGGCCCACGGGAGGCCATCATCTGCCACTCGTAGTCCCTATGCACTAGAAGGATAGTGTCAAAGGGATTTAGGGGGGCAACGGTGTGTGACGTCCATGCAGACGTGCCCTATACCGGATGGCTTCGGGCGTAACTTGCGTTCAAAGACTCGTTGGTTCACAGGATTCTGCAATTCACACCAAGTATTGCATTTTGCTACGTTTTTCATCGATGTGAGAGCCGAGATATCCGTTGCCGAGAGTCATTTTTAGACCTAAACGAAACACGACACATCTGCTGTGGCAGGCACCAAATCTAGGGCCACAGTAGAAGCTCGTTTCTTTATGTTTCCTGGACGCATTCCGCGCCGGGGTTGGTTAGTGGTCGGGGACGCATGGCAAAGCCACACACACTCGGTATGGGGGGTTCAAGGTGCATATGACTACCTCTCGCCCCCAAGTGTTGTAAACCTATTCGCAGGTCTTTCTGCTGGGCAGGTTTCGACAATGATCCTTTCGCAGGTTCACCTACGGAAACCTTCTTATGACTTCTCCTTCCTCTAAATGATAAGGTTCAGTGGACTTCTCGAGACATCACGGGCAGCGAACTGCCCATGTCGCCTCGATCCGAACACTTCATCGGACCATTCAATTGGTAGGAGTGATGGGCAGTGTGTACAAAGGGTAGGGACATAGTCAACGCGAGCTGATGACTCGCGCTTACTAGGAATTTCTCGTTGAAGACCAACAATTGTAATGATCTATCCCCATCATGATGAAATTTCAAAGATTACCTGGGCCTGTCAGCCAAGGCTATAGACTCGTTGAATACATCAGTGTAGCGCGCGTGCGGCCCAGAACATGTAAGGGCATCATAGACTTGTTATTGCCTCAGACTTCCTTGGCCTAAGCGGCCATAGTCCCTCTAAGAAGCTGGCCGCAGAGGGTATCCTCCGCATGGCTAGTTAGCAGGCTAAGGTCTCGTTCATTAACGGAATTAACCAGACAAAACACTCCACCAACTAAGATCGGCCATGCACCACCACCCATAGAATCAAGAGAGAGCTCTCTGTCTGTTAATCCTTACTATGTCTGGACCTGGTAAGTTTCCCCATGTTGAGTCAAATTAAGCCGCAGGCTCCACTCCTGGTGGTGCCCTTCCGTAATTCCTTTATGTTTCAGCCTTGCGACCATACTCCCCCCGAAACCCAAAAACTTTGATTTCTTATAAGGTGCCGGCGGAGTCCTATAAGCAACATCCGCCGAACCCTGGTCGATATCGTTATGGTTGAGACTAGGACGGTATCTGATCGTCTTCAAGCCCCCAACTTTCGTTCTTGATTAATGAAAACATCCTTGGCAAATGCTTTCGCAGTTGTTTGTCTTTCATAAATCCAAGAATTTCACCTCTGACTATGAAATACGAATGCCCCAGACTGTCCCTGTTAATCATTACTCCGATCCCAAAGGCCAACAGAATAGGATCGAAATCCTATGATGTTATCCCAAGCTAATGTATACAGAGCGTAGGCTTGCTTTGAGCGCTCCAATTTCTTCAAAGTAATAGCACCGGAGGCACGACCCGGCCAATTAAGGCCAGGAGTGCATCGCCGATAGAAGGGACGAGTCGACCGACGCACACCTGAGGCAGATCGATCGACCCAACCCAAGGTCCAACTATGAGCTTTTTAACTACAACAACTTAAATATACGCTATTGGAGATAGAATTACTGACTCGTAAAGCCCGGTATTGTTATTTATTGTCACTATCTCCCCGTGTCCGGATTGAGTAATTTTCGCCCCTGCTGCCTTACTTGGATGTGGTAGCCGTTTCTTAGGCTCCCTCTCCGGAATCGAACCCTAATTCTTTGTCACCCGTCACCACCATAGTAGGCCACTATCCTACCATCGAAAGTTGATAGGGCAAAAATTTCAATGATGCGTCGCGGGCACGATGGCCATACGATCCGTCGAGTTATCATGAATCATCAGAGCTACGGTCTGAGCCCACGTCGACCTTTTATCTAATAAATGCATCCCTTCTAGAAGTCGGGGTTTGTTGCACGTATTAGCTCCAGAATTACAATGGTTATCTGAGTAGTAGGTACCATCAAACAAACTATAACAGATTTAATGAGCCATTTGCGGTTTCATAGTCTGAATTAGTTCATACTTACACATGCATGGCTTAATCTTTGAGACAAGCATATGACTATTGGCAGGATCAACCAGGTAACATTCCTCTGCGACTTCGTACCAAATGAACCCAATGGTCAAAAAGGTAACGAGAGTCGTTCGTGTCGAGGGACTAGATTCAGAACAACCACAAGCCAAGGCCCTTTGTCCGTATAATATTCCGCATCCGAAAGCACAAGCAAAGAACCATGGACCAAGAAAGCCACCTCAAAAGGATTGCTTCAGGGCCACAGTGATTGCTTCAACATCCACCTTGAGAACACAGGGCCACAAGGAGGAGCAAGGCAACCAAACAAAGCTTTCCACTCCAGTAGGCAACACAGGAACCAAGGGTCACGCCCAATGACACATATTATTTGCCCTTGGGGCAAATTGAAACAGGGTGACGTGTCAATAGTTTGTTGCCCAAGCAAGGAGCCTGCCAACACGCTCAACCCAAACACCACTCACATGCCAATTATGTACGCTAGACACAACACCACCAAACACGCCCGCAAACCCCATTTAAAACGACGCCCATGAACACATCAAGAGGCACCATGGCCGCACCTCTTGACATGAGAACAACATCTTAACCAAGGCAACCAAGCTTCCCCTCGCAAAGCCAACATTCAACCACAACATTGGCACATAGCGACCAAGAACCTCCCATAATGGGCTACATATCTTGAAGGCAACAAGCCTTTTAGTGTTCTCTTGATTGCCCAACAAGGGTCAGCTTTCCCATTGAGGTAACGAAGCCCACGCCAAGCCAACAATGTCAACTTGGCAAGGATCAAATTTGCCCCGCCCTGCGCATGCACAACAGGGCCAAGCCATTCCAATCGAGGCAACCAAGCTTCCCCACGCCATGGCAACGCATGACGAGGTCAACATCCCAACCGAGGCAAACACAGCTTCCCCACGTCAAGCCAACAATCCACCATTGCAGTGCATAAAGCATCCAAGGGACACCCAACATGGGCAACATACCATGGACACAAGCATCGCAATGACTTCTTGTTGAAGAGACGAGACTCAGCTCATCAGACTGCCGCCACCATCTCCTCCGCCGTCACCGCCGTGGTAGCCAACCATCACTTGGCGGCGGCCCTGCCCATGAGCCCCCATGCGCCCCACACCAAGGCCCAAGGTGTGCACCCGTGTGGGTACACATGGGGGGCAACAGGCGTGGGGGTTATTGGGACAGGGGGGGCGGACAGGCAGCCCCCCCTAAAGAGCTTATTTAGCTTTTTCAAGTCCAGCATGAAGAGACATGAAAATTCCGAGGAGGTATCATGCCCCTAGAGAATTCTATACTTCGTATTTTGAGGAGATTTTTTACATGAGTGCTTAGAAAAATGTGATCTTGCTAATGGATATTTTTCCAGAATTTTTTTTTAACATTTAGCATTTTTATTTTATTTTTCAAAGGCAAAAAATTGAAAAAATCATAAAAAATAAAATATAAATTCAATTGGTAAGATTTTTGTTGGGTTTTGTTCTAAAAATTAGGTATGATTTTTAGATGAAATAACATGAATGAGTTTATTGGAGGAAAGTTTCAAAATTTTTGAAAAACTTGATTTTGGCCCTTTCGTGCGCGTGTTGGGCGCTAAGGCCGCGCACGTGGGCATGCTGGGGGCCTCGGCCACCCCCCATCCGCTCGCCGGGGGCCTCGGCCATGCCCATTAGCTGGAGGGCCCCCGGCCTAGGCCTTCCACACACGACCTTGCTCACTTGGGGGGCCTCGGACATGCCACATCCGCGCGTGGGGTGCCTCGGTCAAGGCCTTGCGCGTGCTCATCCAAGGCCTTGCACCCACGGATGGCCCTCGGCCACGGTCTTGCGCGCACGTGGGGCCTACACACACATCATCCCTGCGCGGGGATCCTCAGCTAAGGCCTTGCGTATGCCGGGTGGCAAGGCCACGTGCGTGTAGGGCGGCAAGGCCATCCTCACATTGGGGCCTCAGCCATGCCCCATCTGTGTGCTAAGGGCGTCGTCAAGGGTGGGCAAAGCCACACGTGGCATTCATACTCATGCAGGGTGGCCTCGTCAAGGGTCTTTGGCCAATGGGGGGGCCTTGTTCCACGCTTAGGCTCATGCCACGCCGTAATAAGCGTGTGTGGGCTCGGGGTGGCCCGAGCAAGGGCCCTTGGCGCCTCACGGCGTGGCGAACGGGCCGTGAGGGCATAACTTCTCTCTCGGGTGTCCGATTTGGGCGAATGAGGTATCATTTTCACACAACTTTTTGAGATCTACGCATCCAGGGCATTGGTTTCTGCTTATTTTCCTTTGATTTTTAGGCTTCCTCTTAACAAGCCAGTTAGGCACCTGTGCTTGTCGTGTTTGAGGACTGAACCCTATGTAACAAGCATGTACAAGTCCCAACGAATGCAATCACACAAACACGATCGAGAAATCTGCCTTCGATGTGCACAAACCATCACTTGGTTAACATATCCATCAGGAATCGAACACCCAACGATTTGGAAGTTTTAAGTTAAGCATGATGACACTCTTGGGACTTGTGGTCGGTCAGGTGAGCAGTTAACGCCGTGTAACAAGCATGGTTTGATCACTTTGTAAGCCATCACCAACGTATTATTGTCTGCAATAACGGCCTGCTCGCGCTTTCAACTTGTGAGGCCCCTCATCCACGGCAAAAGAAAGAGGCCAACACTTGGAAGACTATAAAACTTTGTATTTTATTTTGGCCTGGGAGGATACTTGGTAATGCTTATTTCCCTAAACTCACAGACACTTGACAAATTTTTCGTCATGCACTGGGTCTCTGCTACCACGCCTTGGACCACCGTGGGGCTGTCTCTACAACTCTGGCAGCTTATCTTTCACACCTTAAGGGGTTATGCCCTCGATCCACATGGGGCGCACCGTGGCCAGTGTTCTCAAACTTCGCTCCCCGACAGGTTACAGCACTTAGAATTTTTTCATTCAAGTCTTGGCCCATGTGGGGTGCCTAAGCCTTTGTGGCTATACACGAAGAAAAAGATAGAATTGGGGGAGGGACGAATCGAAGCGACATAGGGCTGAATCTCAGTGGATCGTGGCAGCAAGGCCACTCTACCACTTACAATACCCCGTCATGTACTTAAGTCGTCTGCAAAGGATTCTACCCACCGCTCGGTAGGAATTGTACTTCAAGGCGGCCCACGCGGCTCGTCCGTTGCGAGGGCTTCACCAATGACACGTGCCTTTGGGGGCCTAGGCCCCTACTGCAGGTAGGCAAACGGGTGACGGGTGCATGCGACGCTTCTAGCTTGGATTTTGACTAAGAGGTGTGCAGTCATAATCCAGCACACTGTAGCTTCACGCCACTGGCTTTTCAACCAAGCGCGATGACCAATTGTGCGAATCAACGGTTCCTCTCATACTAGGTTGAATTACTATTGCGACACTGTCATCAGTAGGGTAAAACTAACCTTTCTCACGACGGTCTAAACCTAGCTCACGTTCCCTATTGGTGGGTGAACAATCCAACACTTGCTGAATTCTGCTTCACAATGATAGGAAGAGCCGACATCAAAGGATCAAAAAGCAACGTCGCTATGAACGCTCGGTTGCCACAAGCCAGTTATCCCTGTGGTAACTTTTCTGACACCTCTAACTTCAAATTTTGAAGGTTTAAAGGATTGATAGGCCATGCTTTCACGGTTCGTATTCGTACTGGAAATCAGAATCAAACGAGCTTTTACCCTTTTGTTCCACACAAGATTTCTGTTCTTGTTGAGCTCATCTTGGGACACCTGCATTATCTTTTAACAGATGTGCCGCCCCAACCAAACTCCCCACCTGATATTGTCTTCTGCCTGGATCAGCCCGCCGAGGCAGGCCTTGGGTCCAAAAAGAGGGGCAGTGCTGATGAGAACATTGTTAGCACAAGCAAGAGCACGTGGGAGACTTATTCAGATCCAATTCAAGTTCCAATTGGTCCGGTTACGAGAGCTCGTGCGAAGAAGTTTAAAGAAACGCTTTCCAATTGGTCCGGTTACGAGAGCTCGTGCGAAGAAGTTTAAAGAAACGCTTATTGGGCTGATTCAAGCAACTTGGGCTTAAGCCATTGCATGGAGGCCCATTGAGGGAATTGCATGCGAAAATCAGACTAACAAATGCGTGATTCAAGCTATAGAAGGGATTGAGTAATTTCCATTTCAGTTACTTTCCCATTTTGAGGCGACACATGGCGAGAAGAATCAGTTTTGACCTTTTAATGTCTAGTTTCCTTTTTTCCGTTTCTGGTATTTCTATTATTGTAAGGCTTTTAAGCCATTAAGGGAACTTTCCTTATTTAGTCTAGATTTGACTTTTGTTAAATGAGTTTCCCGAAATTTCCATGGGAATTAGGGGCTGAAAATTCGCATAGGAACCCCTATATAATTGTAACGAATTTCAATCAATGGAGACAAGTAATAACACATAATTTTGAGGTTTAATTCTCTTTAGTTCCTAAACGAACTATTCAAACTTATCGGAAATTTCCGTGGCGTTCATCGACTTATCAATCAGTCCATCCATAGCTGATTGTGGCGTCCTCACTTACCAAGACTTATCAATCAGTCCCTCCATAGCTGATTGTGGCGTCCGCACATACCAAGGTTCGTGCTTCTTGTTGGGCATCGGGTCGCGGTTCCATCCAAAACCGGTTAGAAATTTGATCTTGGAAACCAACTTCGGTTAGGATCGCGTCAGTTCTTGGCGTGGTTCGTATCATTTGGTATCAGAGTGAGGTTCTAATCAGGTTTTGCTTATCCGTTCTCTTAGTTTATGTTTGTTTTAGTTATTCATAAGTTTTTGATTTCCATTATCAAAGTCAGTTTAAAAAAAAAAAAAAGATCCGAAAAGAAAAGAAAGAAAGAAAAGAAACGAAAAGAAAAGGAAAAGAAGAAAAACAAGAGGATCCGAAAAATTTTTATTTCAGATTCTTGTTATTCATGGTTTAAGGAATCCAAAACTGAATTCCTTGCATAGACCAAAAATTTTTGTTCAAATTTTGTTCCTTTTGGGTGTGATTCTAAAAGCCTAAATTCTTTGTTCCTGTTATAGTCTTGTCTCTTTGGTAATCTATTTGTGAATTGTCAAGGAAATTTTTTGATATTGATTTGACTAGTTTTATAGGAACTGAGTGAGAATTAACGAGTGGAAAAAGGCATAGAGGCGAGAGCATTTGAGTGGACAAAAGCCGAAAGAATTGAGTGTAAACACGAGTGAAATTGAGTGAACCATTTCACGAGTGAAACACGTAAGGGAGTGTGGTAAGGTCCTTGGAAAATGTCAAACAACAGCAAGAACACTATTGAGGGTACCTCGGGTCCAACAGACCCAAAACTTCTTATGGAAGTGATGATGGGAGAAATGAGGCGATTGTTGAGGGGAGAGATAGGACAGCTTCATGAGAGGATAGACCGGATAGAGAATGCACGTGTGGAACAGCCACAACATGTTCCTCATGCGCGTAGGCGAGAAAGGGTTCCGGTTAGAGGAGAGGTTGATGACTACTATAGGAATGATGGGGAAGAATTTGATGAAGGAGAAGATTCAGCGGGTAGTCACCGAAGATTTGGACGGGATAGAGGAGTTAGGAAGAGGGAAGATGATAGTCTGAGAGGCATAAAAATGAAGATACCATCATTTCAAGGCAAATCCAATCCAGAAGCGTACCTAGAATGGGAGAAGAAAATGGAGTTCATCTTTGATTGCCACTACTATTCCGAGGCAAAGAAGGTAAAATTGGCTGTAATTGAATTTTCTGATTATGCTATTACTTGGTGGGATCAGCTTGTTATAAACAGGAGACGAAATAGAGAGCGACCTATTGAGTCATGGGAAGAGATGAAGACCGTGATGAGAAAGCGATTTGTGCCAACTTACTACTACCGGGAGTTGTACAACAAACTACAAAACCTTAAGCAAGGCAACCGGAGTGTAGAGGAGTACTATAAGGAGATGGAGGTTATGATGATTCGGGCTAATATAGAGGAGGATCGGGAGGCTACAATGGCAAGGTTTTTGGCAGGCTTGAACCGAGATATTCACAATGCCGTTGAGTTGCAACATTATGTGGAGTTGGAGGACATGGTGCACATGGCTATTAAAATTGAGAATCAACTTATGAGGAGGGGCAGTAGCACACGTCCTAGCCAAAACCCGAGTACATCGGCTTGGAAAACCAACCAATGGAAGAGGGATGAGAAGCAATCCAACCCCAAGCCAAAGATCAAGCAAAAACAAGAGGTGGCCAGCCATGGGAATCAAGGTAAATCTGATTCTTCCACTACTCGGACTCGTGATATTAAATGTTTTAAATGTCAAGGCAGGGGTCATATAGCAAGCCAATGTCCGAACAAACGAGTTATGGTGATGCGGGACAATGGAGACATTGAAACCGAGGAAGATTCGGACAATGATTCTATGCCTTCATTAGAGGATGCTGATGATGAGGAGTGCGCTGTCCAAGGAGAATTGTTGGTCACAAGGAGAGCTTTAAGTGTGCAAGCCAAAGAAAAAGATGAAGAGGTGCAACGGGAAAACATCTTCCACACTAGGTGCCACGTTCAAAACAAGGTATGTAGTGTGATTATTGATGGTGGGAGTTGTACTAATGTTGCAAGCACAACCATGGTAGAGAAGTTAGGGCTGCCAACAATTAAGCATCCTCGGCCATATAAATTGAAATGGTTAAATGATACTGGTGAGGTAAAGGTGCATAAACAGGTGTTAGTTCCTTTTCGCATTGGAAGATATGAAGATGAAGTTTTGTGCGATGTGGTTCCGATGGAAGCCAGGCACTTGTTATTAGGCAGACCATGGCAATTTGATCGGCGAGTTAAGCATGACGGTTTCACCAACAAGTACTCATTCGTTCACAATCAAAAGACGATCACTCTTGTTCCATTAACACCAAAACAGGTCTATGAAGACCAAGTGAGCTTACAGAGAGAAAATGATAAAAAAAATGAAGAGTGAAGAAAAATCAAGAGTGGGAGTGCAGAGAGAGAGTTCGGCCAGTGAGAGAAAAAAGGAAGAGATGGCCGAGAAAAAGGAGAGCAAAGAGAGCAAGGGAGAGAAAATTGAGAGGGCTGAAAAGAATTCACAATCAGCCAATGAGAGAAAAGTAGAGAGAAAAACAAACTTTTATGCAAGAAAGAGTGATGTGAGAAGAGCTTTGTTTTCTAATCAGCCGATGATTTTACTCATGTACAAGGAGGCGTTATTAAACACTAACGATCTTGATTCCACCTTGCATAGTTCTGTTGTTTCTCTTTTGCAGGATTTTGAGGATATCTTTCCCGAGGAAACACCGCAAGGTTTACCTCCAATCCGCGGGATTGAACATCAAATCGACTTCATACCTGGAGCTACAATCCCAAACCGACCAGCCTATAGAAGTAATCCCGAGGAGACAAAGGAACTCCAACGACAGGTAAGTGAGTTGATGGAGAAGGCAAGACTCAACATCGAGCGAAGGACTAAACAATATGCTGAACAAGCCAACAAAGGGCGTCACAAGCTCGTCTTCGAGCCCGGTGATTGGGTGTGGTTGCACTTACGCAAGGAACGGTTTCCGGAACAAAGGAAATCCAAGCTATTGCCTAGAGGGGACGGTCCTTTTCAAGTTCTCGAAAGGATCAATGATAATGCGTACAAGCTAGACTTGCCAGGTGAGTATGGTGTAAGTGCCTCTTTTAATGTTTCTGATCTAAGTCCTTTTGATGCAGGCGACGATTTGAGGACAAATCCTTCTCAAGAGGAGGGGAATGATGAGAACATTGTTAGCACAAGCAAGAGCACGTGGGAGATGTTAGACATGTATGCTCTAAGGAGTAAAAATGTAATACGTTTTTGGAGACATTTTTATCAATAAAGAATTTATTCATTTATATATACCAAATATTGTCCTCTTTACGTTCATATTCGTTGAATGTATGATAAGCAAACAGTAGTCTGAGACTGTCAGTCTAAACCTTAAGAGTTGGGCATATGATGGGATGATTATGCGGTAGACACGACTCTTAAGGTGATGGTCTAAAATATATGATCCGCAATCGAGGGAATAAAGTTGGGCACTTTATTCATGTAAAGATTGTTATGTTGTCTATATCCCTTTTGGGAGATGGTTTGTCTTGGCCATCGGAGTTGGACTCCGTGAATAGAAACATTGGCGCGTTGTCATAGGTGACGATGTGTTGGATCGGGACATAAAGTGAATTGATTTGGATTAATAATTCTGTCTTGGCAAATCGATTCACTTTAGACAGTCGTTTGTATTGTATCTTAATCCTGAGATGAATAATGGGCCCGTTGTCTCGACTTATGTCTTTTGATGTACCAATGGGTGACTCCCACATCTCTATAGTGGCATGCATGCCGGTACGTTGGAGGTATGACTCTTGATAGCGTAGACTTGTTATTCATAGATATGGAATCCATAGCTCCTCTTTAGGAGTAATGATATCCTCTTATATGCGTTGTCCTGTAATTGGAAAACTGGAGCGCTCAACCATTTGGATACATAGGTGTAACCGAATGGTATACTATCTTTGGATGGTAAGTTTTCTAATGGTGAGACAATGGAACGTAAGATAAAAATAATCGGGAAGGTAAGACAGAACTTGTCCTTAAGCCGATTATGGATGATCATATGGGGATGCGATACACTATGATATGTCATGGAGACTTAGCTACACGAGCTTCGTAATTCTATAAAGTTCGAGAGTGCAGCTCCAAGCTTTTAGTGGAGTAGCGTTGGAGTTGATAATTGTGAAATGTATATCTGGGATATTGGGTTTCATAGTTATCATGAGCTTGAACTTTATAGGTCCATTTTGGTCCCCTTTGCTAGCTCACAAAATCCTGTAACGACACGGCGTGCTTTTCCAATAATTGGTGACTTATGTCGGATTTATCAGATTGGTTTAAAATTTATAAGAATCAAATAATTCATGTCTGTTTATCGGTTGAATTAATTTTGTAAGAAATTAGTTCAAGATGAACTTGTTGAATTATGGCGTTCGGATAATTCTTGTCTGTTTATCGGTTGTTTTAATTTTGGACAATTAGAACAAGATAAACTTGTAGAATTATTTTTGAATTGATTTATTTTCTTAGAGATTATCTTGATAGAGTTTGTTTTGATCAGATATCTTTTCTATTGGGCTATTTGAATCAAAACTGAGACTTTATCCTTTAGAATCTCGGGTGGAAAATAAAAGATTCGCGGAGATTTTTTCTCGGCAGTTCGGCCTGCCGATCAGAAAGTTCGGCCTGCCGAACTGGCCAGTTCGGCCTGCCTATCTCACAGTTCGGCATGCCGACCGCGACAGCTAAGATTACGCGTTTTTCACGCGTATCTTATCAGATATTGATCCGAACTTGATTCTGTTTCGATTTTTGAGACCTAATCTGATATGGACTGACCCCAAGGACCAATAGGTATAAAAAGGGAGTGAGTCTAATGATTTACTAAGATCAATTTGAGAGATTAAGAGTGATACTCTTCTAGTGAGCATCTGAAAACTCCCTGAGAGCTTTTGTTCACAAATCACGAACACTAGCTTTGGGTTCTCTCTATTGGTTGGAAGGAGAGTCACCGGTGGAAGAGCTGTACGTGTGAGCCCACACTCACTCCGGTTGTGGATAGAGAATAGCAAAGAAGACCAGTTGGTTGAGGCTCTTCTGGAACGTTACTTCTCTACACAGGTCGTGGAGGTTCTTCGGCACACTGAGGTTAGTAAGATCTATTTAATTTATACATATAACATGTCATACTTGTATTTTGGAAAATACTCTGATGAAAATTTTTAAAAATTCCGCTGCGCACTTTGTTTCCAACAATTGGTATCAGAGCCGAGGTTTTTACATAAATTTGCAAGTTTGTGATCATGTTATATGCATAAATTTTGTGATCTTAATCTCTCCAATGCTTGAATTAAATTTTATAGAGAGATGGCACTCTAGGTTTCTATATAATATATATGTTGTCATGGATTATGTGGTGAATGTTTATTAATTAATTATGGTTGATTAAATTGTTGTTTAATTATTTATTAATTAATTAATAACGGTTATGGTTCCTTAGAGGTTAGAATGTGTATCTAGGTTTTTCATGTAATTAGATGGCGGACTATCATCTCCGTCTAGGAATTATTATTTAATTTGTAAGAATTTTGTAATTAAATAATTATTCGGAGAAGACGGAACGAGAAGTCGGATCTTGAAGATAGATGATGGCGCCTCCAGGTATTTCCTGAGTCTCTAATTTTATGTTTTTGAATTGTTGAAAATAAAATTGATGAATTGCATTAAAA
>CM046331.1:5865061-5877561 GCA_025403435.1 Artocarpus heterophyllus | reverse complement strand
CTAATTTTTTCATGTAATTAGATGGCGGACTATCATCTCCATCTAGAAATTGTTATTTAATTTTAAATTTGTAATTATTTTGTAATTAAATAATTATTCAAAGAAGACGGATCTAGAAGAATGATGATGGCACCCCTAGGTATTTCCTGAGTCTCTAATTTTATGTTTTTGAATTGTTGAAAATAAAATTGATGAATTGCATTGAAATTGTATTTTCTGGAATAAGGAATTTCTGCTCGGCCGGCATGTCGGACATCACAGTTCGGTAGGCCGATCGTCACAAAACGGCAGGCCAGACGTGTGGTCCGGCAGGCCATCAGTGGGGCAGAAATTAACTGGCTCTGCTGGCAGGCCGAACTTTTAGTTCGGCAGGCCGATCACCCAGATCGGCCTACCGACCGAGAGCTGGAAAAGTTTCCAGAAAAGGTGCAATTTTTCTGGTGCAGTTTTAATTTTATTTTTGAGATGATTCTGAGAAACATTAAATTTGAATATGACCAAAAATAAGAAGTATTTAATTCATACGGGATTGAAGACTTGAAGATGGGAATTATATGAAGAAGAATACAGCTTGAGGATTCAAGGATGAAGAATTGATAAATGTCTCGATTATTCACTTGTAATCTTAGTTTTCTATTCTCTAGGATGGAACCATAATATTACGGTTAGTATTATTTTGCTTGTAGCTTTGCTTGTCTGTATTATAATATGATTTGTCATATATATTGATAACATGTCATATAGAATAGGAAGTGCCACTCATATTAAAATTGTTCATGCATAATTTTAAAATAAAACCTTGACTTCAAAAGATTGAGTGGGAGAAGGTTTTCGAAGAGAAAACCTAAGGCCTCCATCGTTGGTCCATAGGAAGAACATGGTGGTCCCGACCCCTAGGAAGGGATTTCTATCATGTACCAGATTGGATCTCTAAAAGGATAAGGTATTTTAGTATGATTTATGGTTGCACACCCCTAGGTGGTGATTATAAATCATGGATAAAATATTGAAACGATGGCTATACACTCACGTTAATTTTATTATTAACCTCCCCTAGGAGCTCTGTTAATAAAATTGATGGCCAAAGAAATGATTATTAATATATGCTGGATCAAACGAGTCCTGGATGGCATATATTAATCAAGAGGGGATCCGTGTTCTTGATTGAATTTGACATGACTCCCCTAGGAGCTTGTTGAATTTTGAGTTGGGAATTATCGTTGTAAGGTTGTGATATTTTCAAGGTTTTTGACACATAAACACATTTGTATGATTTTACATGATTGTGTTATCTTACTAAACTATTATATGTTTGCTTATGTTTGGTATATGGTTCTTTATTGTAGATTGAAAATATCTAAAAAATGCTTTATCATCGATACTTGACAAAAACCAATTAACCAGTGAGAATTACAATGATTGGAAATGGAACCTGGATATCGTCCTGTCCTTTGAGAAACTAAAATATGTTCTGACAACCCCCTATCCTCTCGTGCCTACGGGAGACTCATCTAATGAGCAATTCCAAGCGTATGACCGCTGGAAAGATGCTAATGATCAGGCTCACTGTTATGTTATGGCTAGCATGAACAACATGCTGTAGGCTCAACATCAGGATTATGAGACTGCGAAGCAGATCTTGGATAATCTTGAGGACATGTTTGGAGGCCAGGCCATAACAAAGTGGCAAGGGGCACTTCGAAAACTTCTAAACTATAGACAAAGGCCGGGGACATATTTAAAGGAGCACATGATGTTGGTCATGGGTTACCTCGCTGAGGCTCAAACCAATGGAGCCGACATCGATGCTGAAACTCAGATGACTATGGTCTTTGAGACTCTGTCAAAGGAACATCAGTTTAGAGCTACTTTTAACTTAAGCAACAGACGGGATATGACCTTGACAGAACTAATGAAACAGTTACAGGAGTTCGAACTGTTGATCAGGGAGTCTCCTGCTGGTGGTGAGGCCAACATGGTAGCTTCTTCTGGTTCCAATCCTAACTCAGGGAATGGAAAGAAGCAACGGGCCAAGAAAGGGATATCTTTTGTTCCTGCTGAAACTAAGAGCAAGAAGAAGAAGAAGAAGAACCCTAAGAAGCTAAAGTGCTTCTTTTGTGGAAAGGTCGGGCATATCAAGAAGCATTGCAAGGACTTCCTTTCCAAGGGAGGTAGGTGTGATCTTCTATATTTAGAAACTTGTTTGGTTGAGGAATCTAGTGACATCTTGGTCATAGATTCCGATACAACAAATCATGTTTGTGTTTCTCTGCAGGGATTCAAAGAAACAAGAAGTCTGCTACGTGAAGACTTAACGCTTCGGATGGGCGATGGATCCTTGGTCTCAGCGGAAGCAGTGGGAGATGTCCATCTTTACTTTGATAATTATAGGAATTTAATTTTGCGAGATTGTTTCTATGTTCCTAAATTTAAAAGGAATTTAATATCTATATCTTCTTTATTTAAAGACTCCTACGTGGTATCTTTTAATGAAAAAGTGGTGATTCGTAAAAACAAATCTTTTATCTGCTCTGGATGGATGCTAAATAATCTATATTTTATCAAACCTAAGATGGACTTATTGCTTAATGCCGAGATAAATGATAATAACTCTAAAAGACTTAAAACTTCTCACTCTAATAAGACTTATCTTTGGCAATTGCGCCTTGGTCACATTAACTTGAATAGGATTCAAAGATTGGTAAGGGATGGACCTTTAAGTCACTTAAAGGTGGAATCTATACCTCAATGTGAATCTTGTTTGGAGGGTAAAATGACCAAAAGACCATACGGGTCTAAGGGCAATAGGGCCAAACGGGTTCTAGAACTTGTCCATAGTGATGTTTGCGGACCGATGAACATCTGGGCACGAGGAGGGTATGAGTACTTCATTACTTTTATTGATGATTACTCAAGGTATGGGTATGTGTGCCTAATGCACTACAAAAGCGAAACTTTTGACAAGCTCAGCGAGTTTCAAGCTGAAGTGGAAAAGCAATTGGGTAGACCCATAAAGGCACTTCGATCTGATCGAGGTGGAGAATAGCTTCTGATGAGTTCTTGGGACACTTATTAGAGAATGGGATTTTATCCCATTTGACTGCGTCGGGCGCTCCGCAGCAGAATAGCATAGCGGAGAGAAGAAATAGGACTTTGTTGGACATGGTCAGGTCCATGATGAGTTATTCATCATTACCTTTATCCTTTTGGGGATATGCGCTACAAACTGTATGTTATCTTTTGAACAATGTGCCTTCAAAATCAGTCCCTAAAACTCCCCACGAGTTGTGGACTAGAAGGAAGACATCCTTAAACCATATTCGCATATGGGGATGTCCAGCTCATGTCCTGTTTAGGATCTGAGTAAGTTGGAAGCACGTTCAGAAGTTTGTGTGTTTGTAGGATATCCAAAAGGGACTAAAGGGGGTTATTTTTATAACCCGAAGGAAAACAAAGTCGTGGTTTCTACCAATGCAACTTTCCTTGAGGAGAGTTACATGGACGACTTTAAACCTCAAAGCAAAGTGGTGCTTGAGGAGTTAAGGGGTGATCCGTTCACTCCGGAGGTTCTGAATGAAACCATTTTGATCAGTGTAGAAAAACCAAACAAACCTGAACAACAACCTCAGGGGCTTCGGCGTAGTGGGAGGATCGGGCGTCAACCTGAAAGGTGTATGTTCAATGGGGAGGTCTTCTTGGCTGAACCTGATGAACATGACAGGGATCCTTATACTTACACAGAGGCTATGGAGGATGTTGATTCAAGACTCTAGACAGAGGCCATGAACATAGAGATGAAGTCTATGGAGACTAATCGGGTCTGGAAGCTTGTGGATCTTCCTGAAGGGGTAAAACCCATAGGGTGTAAGTGGATCTACAAGAGGAAAAGAGGAGTGGATGGAAAGGTCGAAACCTTTAAGGCTAGACTGGTAGCTAAGGGTTATACGCAAAAGGAAGGAATCAATTATGAGGAAACCTTTTCGCGTGTAGCCATGCTTAAGTCCATCCGGATTCTCTTATCCATAGCTGTCGCTCTCGACTATGAGATTTGGCAGATGGATGTCAAGACGGCTTTTCTGAATGGCTATCTTGATGAGTCCATTTATATGGTACAACCAGACAGGTTCAAGGTCGCAGGTCAAGAGGGTAAGGTTTGTAAGCTGCTAAAGTCAATTTATGGACTTAAGTAGGCTTCCCATTCTTGGAACATAAGATTTGATCAAGTGATAAAGACTTATGGGTTCTCACAAAATGTGGATGAACCATGTGTTTATAAACACATTAAAGATGGGAAGGTGGTTTTGCTACTGCTCTATGTAGATGACATTCTGCTAATTGGCAATGACGTAGGGGCGTAGTCATCAGTCAAATTATGGTTGACCAAGTAGTTTGACATGAAGGACTTGGGTGAGGCTAATTTTGTTCTCGGTATCCAGATATTTCAGGATAGGAAGAACAAAATGGTAGCTTTTTCACAGGCTGGTTACATAGATAAAATTCTTAGGAGGTTTGCAATGCAGGATTCCAAGGAAGGTTGGCAACCATCTAGATCTAGAATTACTCTTTGTAAGAAAGACTCTCCAAAGTGTTATGAAGAAAGAGAATACATGAAGAAGGTGCCTTATGCTTCAACAGTGGATAGTCTCATGTATGCCATGCTTTGCAGACGACCGGATATAAGCTATGCGGTTGGGATTGTAAGTCGATTTCAGGTGGATCCAGGACCGAACCATTGATTTGTGGTAAAGCATATTTTCAAGTACCTGAGAAGGACTCATGGGTATATGCTTGTGTATTCGAGTGAGGACTTGATTCCTCTAGGATACACTGACTTAGATTTTCAATCCTGTCTGGATTCTAGGAAATCGACTTCGGGGTTTGTGTTTACTCTGGGCGGCAGTGCCATCAATTGGAGAAGTGCGAAGCAAGATTGCACTTCAGATTCAACGATGGAGGTCGAGTATGTGGCAGCTAGTGATGCTTTGAAAGAAGCAGTGTGGCTCTGCAAGTTCCTTGGGGATCTTGCGGTAGTTCCTGGTATGGATAAGGCGGGATCACTGTACTGTGATAACAGTGCAGCAGTAGCTAATGCTAAGGAACCAAGATTACACAAGAAGAGTAAACATATTGATAGGAAGTATCATGTGATAAAGGACTTCGTTGAAGGCAGGCATGTCACGGTATGCAAGATCGCGTCAGAGGACAATTTAGCTGATCCATTTACGAAGACACTTACTGGGAGAGTCTTCGAGAAGCATGTGGAAGCTATTGGGATGCGAAATTTGTTGTATTGTCTCACTTAGGGCAAGTGGGAGATTGTTAGACATGTATGCCCTAAGGAGTAAAAATGTAATACGTTTTTGGAGACA
This sequence comes from Artocarpus heterophyllus, assembly GCA_025403435.1. Taxonomy (NCBI): domain Eukaryota; kingdom Viridiplantae; phylum Streptophyta; class Magnoliopsida; order Rosales; family Moraceae; genus Artocarpus; species Artocarpus heterophyllus. The sequence continues at coordinate 5,872,192 of CM046331.1, read as the reverse complement.
TTTTTATATCAATAAAGAATTTATTCATTTATACCATATCTTCTCCTCTTTACGTTCATATATGTTGAATGTATGATAAGCAAACAATAGTCTGAGACAGTTAGTCTAAACCTTTAAGAATTGGGCATGCGATGGACTGATTATGCGGAAGACATGATTCTTAAGGTGACGGTCTAAAACACATGATCCGCAATCGAGGGAATAAAGTTGGGCGCTTTATTCATGAAAAGATTGTTATGTTGCCTATATCCCTTTAGGGAGATGGTTTGTCTTGACCACCAGAGTTGGACTCCATGAATAGAAACATTGGCGCGTTATCATAGGTGACGATGTGTTGGATCGGGACATAAAGTGAATTGATTTGGATTAATAATTCTGTCTTGACAAATCGATTCACTTTAGACAATCATTTGTACTGTATCTTAATCCTGAGATGAATAATGCGCCCGCTGTCTCGACTTGTGTCTTTTGACGAACCAAAGGATTACTTCCACATCTCAATAGTGGTATGCATGCCGGTACGTTGGAGGCATGACTCTTGATAGCGTAGACTTGTTATTCATAGATATGGAATCCATAGCTCCTCTTTAGAAGTAATGATATCCTCTTATATGCGTTGTCCTGTAATTGGAAAACTAGAGTGCTCAACCATTTGGATACATAGGTGTAACCGAATGGTATACTATCTTTGGATAATAAGTTTTCTGATGGTGAGATAATGGTACGTAAGATAAAAATAATCGGGAAGGTAAGACAAAACTTGTCCTTAAGCCGATTATGGATTATCATATGGGGATACGATACACTTTGATATGTCATGGAGACTTAGCTGTACGAGCTTCGTAATTCTATAAAGTTCGAGAGTGCAGCTCCAAGCTTTTAGTGGAGTAGCGTTGGAGTTGATAATTATGAAATGTATATCTGGGATTTGGGTTTCATGATTATCATGAGCTTGAACTTTATAGGTCCATTTTGGTCCCCTTTGCTAACAAAATCCTGTAACGACACGGCGTGCTTTTCCTATAATTGGTAACTTATGTCAGATTTATCAGATTGGTTTAAAATTTGTAAGAATCAAATAATTCATGTCTGTTTATCGGTTGAATTAATTTTGTAAGAAATTAATTTAAGATAAACTTGTTGAATTATTGAGATCGGATAATTCTTGTCTGTTTATCGGTTGATTTAATTTTGGATAAATTAGATCAAGATAAACTTGTAGAATTGTTGTGAATTGATTTATTTTCTTAGAGATTATCTTGATTAAGTTTGTTTTGATCAGATAACTTTCTATTGGGTTATTTGAATAAAAACTGAGACTTTATCCTATAGAATCTCGGGTAGAAAATAAAAAATTCGTAGAGATCTTTATGTGGAAGTTCGGTCTGCCGATCAACGAGTGATAAGATTACGCGTTTTCACGCGGATCTTATCAGATATTAATCCAAACTTGATTCTGTTTCAAATTTTTGAGACCTAATCTGATAAGGACTGACCCCAGGACCAATAGGTATAAGAAGGGAGTGAGTCTTATGATTTACTCAGATCAATATTGAGAGATTAAGAGTGATACTCTTCTAGTGAGCATCTAAAAAACTCCTTGAGAGCTTTTGTTCACAAATCACGAACAATAGCTTTGGGTTCTCTATTGGTTGGACGGAGAGTCATCGGTGGAAGAGCTGTACGTGTGAGCCCACACTCACTCCGGTTGTGGATTGAGAATAGCAAAGAAGACCAGTTGGTTGAGGCTCTTCTGGAACGTTACTTCTCATCACAGGTTGCGGAGGTTCTTCAATACACGAGGTTAGTAAGATCTATTTAATTTACACATACAGCATGTCAAACTTGTGTTTTGGAAAATTACTCTGATGTTAAAATTTTTAAAATTCTGCTGCGCACCTCTGATATGTTTTTCCAATAGTCCGTTGCGCCCCTGGTGGCCCTTGAAAATCCGAAGGACCGAGTGCCTCCCACGCTCGGTCATACTCATAACCGCGTCAGGTCTCCAAGGTGAATAGCCTCTGGTCGATGGAACAATGTAGGCAAGGGAAGTCGGCAAAATGGATCCATAACCTCAGGAAAAGGATTGGCTCTGAGGGCTGGGCATGAGGGTCCCAATCTTGAACCCATCGGCTGTCGGCGGACTGCTCGAGCTGCTCCTGCGGTGAGAGCGGGTCACCGTGTGCCGGCTGGGGGACAGACTAGGAACGGCCTCTTCGGGTGCCTTCCCTAGGTGTCGAACAGTCGACTCAAAATTGGTACAGACAAGGGGAATCCGACTGTTTAATTAAAACAAAGCATTGCGATGGTCCCCATGGATGCTCACGCAATGTGATTTCTGCCCAGTGCTCTGAATGTCAAAGTGAAGAAATTCCACCAAGCGTGGGTAAACGGCGGGAGTAACTATGACTCTCTTAAGGTAGCCAAATTCCTGATCATCTAATTAGTGACGCACATGAATGGATTAATGAGATTGCCACTGTCCTTGTCTACTATCCAGTGAAACCACAGCCAAGGGAATGGGCTTGGAAGAATCAGCGGGGAAAGAAGACCCTGTTGAGCTTGACTCTAGTCTGACTTTGTGAAATGACTTGAGAGGTGTAGTATAAGTGGGAGCCAGAAACGACGAAAGTGAAATACCATTACTTTTAACATTATTTTTCTTATTCCGTGAATCGGAGGCAGGGCACTGCACCTTTTTTTAGACCCAAGGCCTGCCTCGGTGGGCCAATACAGGCAGAAAACATTGTTAGGTGGGGAGTTTGGCTGGGGCGGCACATCTTTTAAAAGATAACGTAGGTGTCCTAAGATGAGCTCAACGAGAACAGAAATCTCGTGTGGAACAAAAGGGTAAAAGCTCGTTTGATTTTGATTTCCAGTACGAATACGAACCGTGAAAGTATGGCTGATCGATCCTTTAGACCTTCAAAATTTATAGCTAGAGGAGTCAAAAAAGTTACCACAGGGATAACTGGCTTGTGGCAGCCAAGCATTCAAAGCGATGTTGCTTTTTTATCCTTCGATGTCGGCTCTTCCTATCATTGTGAAGTAGAATTCACCAAGTGTTGGATTGTTCACCCACCAATAGGGAACGTGAGCTGGGTTAGACCGTCTGATGACAGTGTCGCAATAGTAATTCAACCTAGTATGAGAGGAACCATTGATTTGCACAATTGGTCATCGTGCTTGGTTGAAAAGCCAATGGCACGAAGCTACCTTGCGCTGGATTATGACTGAATGCCTCTAAGTTAGAATTTGGGCTAGAAGCGACACATGTGCCCATCGCCTGTTTACCGACCTGCAGTAGGGGCCTCGGCCCCCAAAAGCATGTGTCGTTGGTGAAGCCCTCATGGCCGACGAGCTGCATGGGCCCTCTTAAGTACAATTCCTATCGAGCGGTGGGTAGAATCCTTTGCAGATGACATAAGTACACGACGGGGTTTTGTAAGTGGCAGAGTAGCCTTGCTGCCACGATCCACTGAGATTCAACCCTATGTCACTTTGATTCGTCCCTCCCCCAATTCTATCTTTTTCTCCCCATATAGCCACAGAGTCTTAGGTGCCCCACATGCGCCGAGACCTGAACAAAAAAATTTCTAAGTGCTGTAAGCCGTCAGGGAGCGAAGTTTGTGAACACTGGCCACGGTGTGCCCCATGTGGATCGAGGGCATAACCCCGCAAGGTGTGAAAGATAAGCTGCACGAGTTGTAGAGATAGCCCCACGGGGGTCCAAGGCATGGTAGCAGAGACCCAGTGCATGATGAAAAATTTGTCAAGTGTTTGTGAGTTTCGGGAAATAAGCATTACCAAGTATCCTCCCAGGCCAAAATAAAATACAAAGTTTTATCGTCTTCCAAGTGTTGGCCTCTTTTTTGTGCCGTTGATGAGGCATCCCACAAGTTGAAAGCGCGAGCAGGCCGTTATTGCAGACAACAATACATTGGTGATGGTTTACAAAGCGATCAAACCATGCTTGTTACGTGGTGTTAACTGCTCACCCGGCCGACCACAAGTCCCAAGAGTGTCATCACGCTTCATCCGTTGGGGGTGGTTTGTTAGACCCCCAAATTTCAAACTCAGTCAGTGGTGGCAAATCTTGGATGTGGGTGGCCCATGTCCAAGGCAAGGGGGCATGTGGTAACCTCCTTTGCATGGTTCGAACAAGACCCAAAGGATCAGCTTGCAGGCATAAGGTGGCCTTGGCCATGCATGTGGGTCTGGCGAGAAATGTACACGTAGGTGGGTGCACATGCATGGCCATTTGGACAGGCGCGTAAGCATTTGGACAGGCGCATGAGCATCTCAAACAGGCAGTGTGACGTGCGCGTGGGCGTGTGGACAAGCATGCGAGAAACTCAGGCGAAGCTAGTGGACAAAGACACAGGTAGGCAAGGCTGAGTGCAGGCTAAGTCTCAGTTCAGACAAGGCCCCATGAAAAAGGGAAGGTGCAGATGTGCGTGGGCTGTTGGGTGAGCGAGCGAACTCTCAGCCCACGTGTACGAGTGGTGCACACACGATCTGTGGAAGCAGGTGGCCTCAACTGTTAACTCTGAAACGTGGCCACAACGGTTAGATTCTGAAGACACGTGGGCGTAAGTCATGGGCAAACGTGGATCGACCAAAGAGTTGGCCAACCAACGGCTAGACCATGACTACACCCCACATGGCCCATGTTCGCGCATCAGGAGGCGTGTGGGTGTTAGTAGGCTGCACGTGGCATGTAGAGGGCCAAGTGTCTGCCCAAAAATTATGGAAGTCGCTACAACATGGCTGTTAGCATGCATAGTGTCCCGAAGTTGATCCTTAGTGGCTGGGGGTGTCAGCCACATGTTGTAAATTTTGTCTATAAATAGTGAGGCCCTGAGACACCAACTCGCACATGACAAAGTGAGTGTTGTGGTGATCCGTGTGAGGCAAAACTTGTATTCCTTTTGTGAATTAATAAAAGGTTGGAAAGTGGTTTCCGTAAGTTGGTTTTGTGTGTTTGATTATCGGATCATCATGGGTAAACACTTGGGTAGGCTGACTAGGTCGGGTGGCTTAATGCCGCACAGTGGCAGACTTTCGGTGAAAATTTTGGCCCCTGTGACACCTACAATGGTGGTGATGGGTGATTGAGAATTAGTGTTCGATTCCGAAGAGGGAGCTTGAGAAATGGCCACCACATCCAAGGAAGGCAGTAGGCGCGCAAATTACCCAATCCTAACACGGGAAGGTAGTGACAATAAATAACAATATCGGGCTTTACGAGTCTGGTAATTGGAATGAGTGCAATCTAAATCCCTTAACGAGGATCCATTAGAGGGCAAGTCTGGTGCCAGCAGCCACGGTAATTCCATCTCCAATAGCGTATATTTAAGTTGTTGCAGTTAAAAAGCACATAGTTGGACCTTGAGTTGGGTCGATCGGTCCGCCTCAGGTGTGCACCGGTCGACTTGTCCCTTCTACCGGTGATGCACTCCTGGCCTTAATTGGCCAGGTCGTGCCTCCGGTGCTGTTACTTTGAAGAAATTAGAGTGCTCAAAGCAAGCCTACGCTCTGTATACGTTAGCATGGGAGAACATCATAGGATTTTGATCCTATTCCAGTCAGAGGTGAAGTCAGCCATGGTGCCTCTTGATGCGTTCGTGGGCCTGGTTTTAAATGGGGTTTGCAGGCATGTTTGGTGGTGTTGTGTCTAGCATACGTAATTGGCTTGTGAGTGGTGTTTGGGTTGAACGTGTTGGCAGGCTCCTTGCTTGGGCAACAAACTGTTGACACATCACCCTGTATCAATTTACCCCAAGAGCAAATAATATGCGTCATTAGGCATGACCCTTGGTTCCTGTGTTGCCTACCAGTGTGGAAAGCTTTGTTTGGTTGCCTTGTTCCTCCTTGTGGCCCTGTCGTCTCAAGGTGGATGTTGAAGCAATCACTGTGGCCCTAAAGCAATCCTTTTGAGGTTGCTTTCTTGGTCCATGGTTCTTTGCTTGTGCTCTCAGATGCAGAATGTTATGCGGACAAAGGGCCTTGGCTTGTGGTTGTTCCAAATCTAGTCCCTCGACACGGACGACTCTTGTAACCTTATTGACCACTGGGTTCATTTGGTACAAAATCACAGAGGAATGTTACCTGGTTGATCTTGCTAGTAGTCATGTGTTTGTCTCAAAGATTAAGCCATGCATGTGTAAGTATCAACTAATTCAGACTGTGAAACTACAAATCGCTCATTAAATCAGTTATAGTTTGTTTGATGGTATCTGCTGCTCGGATAACTGTAGTTATTCTAGAGCTAATACATGCAACAAACCCTGACTTCTAGAAGGGATGCATTTATTAGATAAAAGGTTGACGCGGGCTCTGCCCGCAGCTTTGATGATTCATGATAACTCGATGGATCGCACAGCCATCGTGTTGGCGATGCATCATTCAAATTTCTGCTCTATAAACTTTCGATGGTAGGATAGTGGCCTACTTTGGTGGTGACCGGTGACGGAGAATTAGGGTTCGATTCCAGAGAGGGAGCCTGAGAAACGGCTACCACATCCAAGGAAGGCAGCAGGCGTGCAAATTACCCATTCCTAACACAGGAAGGTAGTGACAATAAATAACAATACCGGGCTCTACAAGTCTGGTAATTGGAATGAGTACAATCTAAATCCCTTAACGAGGATCCATTGGAGGGCAAGTTTGGTGCCAGCAGCCACGGTAATTCCAGCTCCAATAGAGTATATTTAAGTTGTTATAGTTAAAAAGCTCATAGTTGGACCTTGGGTTGGGTCTATCGGTCTACCTCAGGTGTGCATCGGTTGGCTCGTCCCTTCTACCAGCGATGCGCTCCTGGCCTTAATTGGCTAGGTCATGCCACCGGTGCTGTCACTTTGAAGAAATTAGAGTGCTCAAAGCAAGCCTACGCTCTGTATACATTAGCATGGGAGAGCATCATAGGATTTTGATTTCATAGTCAGAGGTGGAATGGATTTATGAAAGACGAACAACTGCGAAAGCATTTGCTAAGGATGTTTTCATTAATCAAGAATGAAAGTTGGGGGCTCGAAGATGATCAGATACCGTCCTAGTCTCAACCATAAATGATGCCAACCAGGGATCGGCGGATGTTGCTTATAGGACTCCACCGGCACCTTATGAGAA
>CM046331.1:5832561-5860061 GCA_025403435.1 Artocarpus heterophyllus | reverse complement strand
CTTTGCTATTCTCAATCCACAACAGGAGTGAGTGTGGGCTCACACGTACAGCTCTTGCACCGATGACTCTTCGTCCAACCAATAGAGAGAACCCAAAGCTAGTGTTCGTGATTGGTGAACAAAAGCTCTAGGGGAGTTTTTTTAGATGCTCACTAAAAGAGTATCACTCTTAATCTCTCAATATTGATCTGAGTAAATCATAAGACTCACTCCCTTTTTATACCTATTGGTCCTGGGGTCAGTCCTTATCAGATTAGGTCTCAAAAAATTTGAAACAAAATCAAGTTTGGCTCAATATCTGATAAGATCTACGTGAAAACGCATAATCTTATCACTCGCTGATCGGCAGGCCGAACAGGCCCTATCGGCAAGCCGAACACGTCATTCGGTAGGCCAAACTTCCGCATAAAGATCTCCGTGAATCTTTTATTTTCCACCTGAGATTCTATAGGATAAAGTCTCAGTTTTGATTCAAATGACCCAATAGAAAGTTATCTGATCAAAACAAACTTTATCAAGATAATCTCTAAGAAAATAAATCAATTCACAACAATTCTACAAGTTTATCTTTATCTAATTTATCCAAAATTAAATCAACCGATAAACAGACAAGAATTATCCGATCTCAATAATTCAACAAGTTTATCTTAAATTAATTTCTTACAAAATTAATTCAACCAATAAACAGACATGAATTATTTGATTCTTACAAATTTTAAACCAATTTGATAAATCTGACATAAGTCACCAATTATAGGAAAAGCACGCCGTGTCGTTACAGGATTTTCTGAGCTAGCAAAGGGGACCAAAATGGACCTATAAAGTTCAAGCTCATGATAATCATGAAACCCAATATCCTAGATATACATTTCACAACTATCAACTCTAACGCTACTCCACTAAAAGCTTGGAGCTGCACTCTCGAACTTTATAGAATTATGAAGCTTGTACAGCTAAGTCTCCATGACATATCAAAGTGTATCGTATCCCCATATGATAATCCATAATCGGCTTAAGGACAAGTTCTGTCTTATCTTCCCGATTATTTTTATCTTACGTTCCATTATCTCACCATCAAAAAACTTACTATCAAAAGATAGTATACCATTCGGTTACACCTATGTATCCAAATGGTTGAGCACTCCAGTTTTTCAATTCCAGGACAACGCATATAAGAGGATATCATTACTCTTAAAGAGGAGCTATGGATTCCATATCTATGAATAACAAGTCTACGCTATCAAGAGTCATGCCTCCAATGTACCGGCATGCATACCACTATTGAAATGTGGAAGTCACCCTTTGGCACATCAAAAGACACAAGTCGAGACAACGGGCTCACTATTCATCTCAGGATTAAGATATAATACAAATGATTGTCTAAAGTGAATCGATTTGCCAAGGCCGAATTATTAATCCAAATCAATTCACTTTATGTCCCGATCCAACACATCGTCACCTATGACAACGAGTCAATGTTTCTATTCACGGAGTCCAACTCCGATGGTCAAGACAAACCATCTCCCAAAAGGGAAATAGACAACATAACAATCTTTGCATGAATAAAGCACCCAACTTTATTCTCTCGATTGCGGATCATGTGTTTTAGACTGTCACCTTAAGAATCATGTCTTCTGCATAATCAGTCCATCATATGTCCAATTCTTAAAGGGTTTAGACCGACAGTCTCAGACTACTGTTTGCTTATCATACATTCAACATATATGAATGTAAAGAGGACAAGATATGGTATAAATGAATAAATTCTTTATTGATATAAAAAAATGTCTGCAAAACCGTATTACATTTTTACTCCTTAGGGCATACAAGTCTAACAATCTCCCACTTGCACTAAGTGATTAAATACAGCAAATTTCGCATCCCCATATCTTCCACATGCTTCTCGAAGACTCTCCCAGTAATTGTCTTCGTAAATGGATCAGCTAAATTTTCCTCTAACGCGATCTTTCCCGCCCTCAACGAAGTCCTCAATGAAGTCCTTTATCACATGATACTTTCGATCAATATGCTTACTCTTCTTGTGAAATCTTGGTTCCTTAGTATTAGCTACCGCCGCAATGTTATCACAGTACAGTGATACCGCCTTATCCATACCAGGAACTACCTCAAGATCCCCAAGGAACTTGTGGAGCCACACTGCTTCTTTTGAAGCATCACTAGCTGCCACATACTCGGCCTCCGTCGTTGAATCTGAAGTGCAATCTTGCTTTGCACTCCTCCAACTGATGGCACCACCGCCCAGAGTAAACACAAACCCCGAAGTCGATTTCCTAGAATCCAGACAGGATTGAAAATCTGAGTCAGTGTATCATAGAGGAGTCAAGTCCTCACCTTGAAAATATGCTTTACCGCAACCCAATGGTTCAGTCCTGGATCCGCCTAAAATCGACTTACAATCTCGACCGCATAGCTTATATCCGGTCGTGTGCAAACCATGGCATACATGAGACTACCCACTGCCAAAGCATAAGGCACCTTCTTCATGTATTCTCTTTCTTCATAAGACTTTGGAGAGTCTTTCTTAGAAAGAGTAATTCCAGACCTAGATGGTTGCCCACCTTTCTTGGAATCCGGCATTGCAAACCTCCTGAGAATTTTATCTATGTAACCAGCCTGTGACAAAGCTATCATTTTGTTCTTCCTATCCCGAAAAATCTGGATACCGAGAACAAAATTAGCCTCACCCAAGTCCTTCATGTCAAACTGCTTGGTCAACCATAATTTGACCGATGACAACGCCCCAACGTCATTGCCAATTAGTAGAATGTCATCTACATAGAGCAGTAGAAAAACTACCTTCCCATCTTTAATGTGTTTGTAAACACATGGTTCATCCATATTTTGTGAGAACTCATAAGTCTTGATCACTTGATCAAATCTTATGTTCCAAGAACGGGAAGCTTGCTTAAGTTCATAAATTGACTTTAGCAGCTTACAAACCTTACCCTCTTGACTTGCGACCTTGAACCCGTCTGGTTGTACCTTACAAATGGACTCATCAAGATAGCCATTTAGAAAAGCCGTCTTGACATCCATCTGCCAAATCTCGTAGTCGAGAGCGGTAGCTATGGATAAGAGAATCTGGATGGACTTAAGCATGGCTACAGGCGAAAAGGTTTCCTCATAATCGATTCCTTCCTTTTGCGTATAACCCTTAGCTACCAGTCTAGCCTTAAAGGTTTCGACCTTTCCATCTACTCCTCTTTTCCTCTTGTAGATCCACTTACCCCCTATGAGTTTTATCCCTTCGGAAAGATCCACAAGCTCCCAGACCCGATTAGTCTCCATAGACTTCATCTCTATGTTCATGGCCTCTGTCCAGAGTCTTTAATCAACATACTCCATAGCCTCTATGTAAGTACAAGGATCCCTGTCATGTTCATCAGGTTCAGTCAAGAAGACCTCCCCATTGAACATATACCTTTTAGGTTGACGCCCAATCCTCCCACTATGCCGAAGCCCCTGAGGTTGTTGTTCAGGTTTGTTTGGTTTTTCTACACCGATCAGAATGGTTTTGTTCGGAACCTCCGGAGTGAATGAATCACCCCTTAAATCCTCAAGCACCACTTTGCTTCGAGGTTTAAAGTCATCCATGTAACTCTCCTCAAGGAAAGTTGCATTAGTAGAAACCACAACTTTATTTTCCTTTGGGTTATAAAAATAACCCCCCTTAGTCCCTTTTTGGATATCCTACAAACACACAAACTTCCGAACGTGCTTCCAACTTACTCGGATCCTTAAACAGGACATGAGCTAGACATCCCTATATGCGAATATGGTTTAAGGATGTCTTCCTTCTTGTCCAAAACTCGTGAGGAGTTTTAGGGACCGATTTTGAAGGCACATTATTCAAAAGATAACATGCGGTTTGTAGCACATATCCCCAAAAGGATGAAGGCAATGATGAATAACTCATCATGGACCTGACCATGTCCAACAGAGTCCTATTTCTTCTCTCCGCTACGCCATTCTGCTTCGGAGTGCCCGATGCAGTCAAATGGGATAAAATCCCATTCTCTAACAAGTGTCCCAAGAACTCATTAGAAAGGTATTCTGCACCTTGATCAAATCGAAGTGCCTTTATGGGTCTACCCAATTGCTTTTCCACTTTAGCCCGAAACTCCCTGAACTTGTCAAAAGTTTTGCTTTTGTGGTGCATTAGGCACACATACCCATACCTTGAGTAATCGTCAATAAAAGTAACGAAGTACTCATACCCTCCTCGTGCCCGGATGTTCATCGGTCTGCAAACATCACTATGCACAAGTTCTAGAACCCCTTCGGCCCTGTTGCCTTTAGACCCGTATGGTCTTTTGGTCATTTTACCCTCCAAACAAGATTCACATTGAGGTATAGATTCAACCTTTAAGTGACTTAAAGGTCCATCCCTTACCAACATTTGAATCCTATTCAGGTTAATGTGACCAAGGCGCAAATGCCAAAGATAAGTCTTATTAGAGTAAGAAGTTTTAAGTCTTTTAGAGTTATTATCATTCATCTCAGCAGTAAGCAATAAGTCCATCTTAGGTTTGATAAAATATAGATTGTTTTGCATCCATCCAGAACAGATAAAAGATTTGTTTTTACGAATCACCACTTTTTCATTAAAAGATACCACGTAGGAGTCTTTAAATAAAGAAGATACAGAAATTAAATTCCTTTTAAATTTAGGAACATAAAAACAATCTCCCAAAATTAAATTTCTATAATTATCAAAGTAAAGATGGACATCTCCCACTGCTTCCACTGTGACCAAGGATCCATCGCCCATCCGAAGCGTTAAGTCTTCACATAGCAGACTTCTTGTTTCTTTGAATCCCTGCAGAGAAACACAAACATGATTAGTTGCACTGGAATCTATGACACAGATGTCACTAGATTCCTCAACCAAACAAGTTTCTAAATATAGAAGATCACACCTCCCTCCCTTGGAAAGGAAGTCCTTGCAATGCTTCTTTATATTTCCGATCTTACCACAGAAGAAGCACTTAAGCTTCTTTGGGTTCTTCTTCTTCTTCTTCTTGCTCTTGGTGTTAGCAGGAATAGAAGATATCCCTTTCTTGGCCCGTTGCTTCTTTCCATTTCCAGAGTTAGAATTGGAACCAGAAGTAGCTACCATGTTGGCCTCACCTTCAGCAAGAGACTCCCTGATCAGCAGTTCAAACTCCTATAACTGTTTCATTAGTTCTATCAAGGTCATATCCCGTCTGTTGCTTAAATTAAAAGTAGCTCTAAACGGAATGAATTCCTTAGACAGAGTCTCAAATACCATAGTCATCTGAGTTTCAGCATCGATGTCGGCTCCATTGGTTTGAGCCTCAGTGAGGTAACCCATGACCAACATCATGTGCTCCTTTACAGATGTCACGGGCCTTTGTCTACAGTTTAGAAGTTTCTGAAGTGCCCCTTGTCGCTTTGTTATGGCCTGGCCTCCAAACACGTCCTCAAGATTATCAAAGATCTGCTATGCAGTCTCATAATCTTGATGTTGAGCCTGTAGCATGTTGTTCATGCTAGCCAAATTTAATGTTTCTCAGAATCATCCCAAAAATAAAATTAAAACTACATCGAAAAAATTGCACCTTTTCTGGAAACTTTTCCAGCTCTCGGTCGACAGGCCGATCACCCAGATCGGCCTGCCGATCATGTTCCATCTGCCTACCGATCTGAAAGATCGGCCTGTCGACCCATGAAGGTTTGGCCTACCGACAGAGCAAGCCAATTTCTGCCCCACTGACGGCCTGTCGGACCACATGTCTGGCCTGTCGATCTATGACCATCAGCCTGCCGAACTATGATGTTCGGCATACCGACCCAGCAGAAATCCCTTATTCCAAAAAATACAATTTTAATGCAATTCATCAATTTTATTTTCAATAATTCAAAAACATAAAATTAGAGACTCAGGAAATACCTGGGGGAGCCATCATCATTCTTCTAGATCCGTCTTCTCCGAATAATTACTTAATTACAAAATTCTCACAAATTTTAAATTAAACAATAATTCCTAGACGGAGATGATAGTTTGCCATCTAATTACATGAAAAACCTAGATACACATTCTAACCTCTAAGGAACCATAACCGGTATTAATTAAATAACAATTTAATCAACCATAATTAATTAATGAACATTCACCATATAATCCATGACAACATATATAATCCATGACAACATATATTAATATAGAAACCTAGAGTGTCATCTCTCTATAAAATTAAATTCAAGCATAGGAGAGATTAAGATCACCAAATTTACATATATAACCTGATCACAAACTTGCAAATTTATTTAAAAAACTTTGGCTCTGATACCAATTGTTGGAAAAACATGTGAGAGGTGCGCAGTAGAATTTTAAAAATTTTAACATCAGAGTATTTTTCCAAAACACAAGTTTGACATGCTATATGCATAAATTAAACAGATCTTACTAACCTCATGTACTGAAGAACCTCCGTAACCTGTGACGAGAAGTAACGTTCCAGAAGAGCCTCAACCAACTGGTCTTCTTTGCTATTCTCAATCCACAACCGGAGTGAGTGTGGGCTCACATGTACAGCTCTTGCACGGGTGACTCTCCGTCCAACCAATAGAGAGAACCCAAAGCTAGTGTTCGTGATTTGTGAACAAAAGCTCTCAGGGAGTTTTTTTAGATGCTCACTAGAAGAGTATAACTCTTAATCTCCCAATATTGATCTGAGTAAATCATAAGACTCACTCCCTTTTTATACCTATTGGTACTGGGGTCAGTCCTTATCAGATTAGGTCTCAAAAAATACAAAACAGAATCAAGTTTGGATCAATATCTAATAAGATCCGTGTGAAAACGCGTAATCTTATCACTCGCTGATCGGCAGGCTGAACAGCCTGATCGACAGGCCAAACAGGCCCTATCGGCAGGCTGAACACGTCATTCGGTAGGCCAAACTTCCGCATAAAGATCTCCGTGAATCTTTCATTTTCCACTCGAGATTCTATAGGATAAAGTCTCAGTTTTGATTCAAATAACCCAATAGAAAGTTATCTGATCAAAACAAACTTTATCAAGATAATCTCTAAGAAAATAAATCAATTCACAACAATTCTGCAAGTTTATGTTGATCTAATTTATCCAAAAATAAATTAACCAATAAATAGACAAGAATTATCCGATCCTAATAATTCAACAAGTTTATCTTAAATTAATTTCTTACAAAATTAATTCAACCGATAAATAGACATGAATTATTTGATTTTTACAAATTTTAAACAAATATGATAAATCCGACATAAGTCACCAATTATAGGAAAAGCACGCCGTGTCGTTACAGGATTTTGTGAGCTAGCAAAGGGGACCAAAATGGACCTATAAAGTTCAAGCTCATGATAATCATGAAACCCAATATCCCAGATATACATTTCACAACTATCAACTCCAACGCTACTCCACTTAAAGCTTGGAGCTGCACTCTTAAACTCTATAGAATTACGAAGCTCGTATAGCTAAGTCTCCATGACATATCAAAGTGTATCGTATCCCCATATGATAATCTATAATCGGCTTAAGGACAAGATCTGTCTTACCTTCCCAATTATTTTTATCTTACGTTCCATTATCTCACCATCAGAAAACTTACTATCAAAAGATAGTATACCATTCGGTTACACCTATGTATCCAAATGGTTGAGTGCTCCAGTTTTCCAATTACAGGACAATGCATATAAGAGGGTATCATTACTCCTAAAGAGGAGCTATGGATTCCCTATCTATGAATAACAAGTCTATGTTATCAAGAGTCATGCCTCCAACGTACCAGCATGCATACCACTATTGAAATGTGGAAGTCACCCTTTGGCACATCAAAAGACACAAGTCGAGACAACTGGCTCACTATTCATCTCAGGATTAAGATACAATACAAATGATTGTCTAAAGTGAATCGATTTGCCAAGGCTGAATTATTAATCCAAATTAATTCACTTTATGTCCCGATCCAACACATCGTCACCTATGACAACGTGCCAATGTTTCTATTCACGGAGTCCAACTCCAATGGTCAAGCCAAACCGTCTTCCAAAAGAGACATAGACAACATAACAATCTTTGCATGAATGAAGTGCCCAACTTTATTCCCTCGATTGTGGATCATGTGTTTTAGACTGTCACCTTAAGAATCATGTCTTCCGCATAATCAATCATCATATGCCCAATTCTTAAAGGTTTAGACTGACAGTCTCAGACTGCTGTTTGCTTATCATACATTCAACATTTATGAACGTAAAGAGGACAAGATATGGTATAAATGAATAAATTCTTTATTGATATAAAAAATGTCTACAAAAACGTATTACATTTTTACTTCTTAGGGCATATAAGTCTAACAAAGACTTGAACGAAAAAATTTCTAAGTGCTGAAACCCGTCGGGGAGCGAAGTTTGCTAACACTGGCCATGGTGCGCCCCATGTGGGTCGAGGGCATAACCCCACAAGCTGTGAAAGATAAGTTGCCTGAGTTGTAGAGACAGCCCCACGGGGGTCCAAGGCATGGTAGCAAAGACCCAGTGCATGACAAAAAATTTGTCAAGTGTTTGTGAGTTTCAGGAAATAAGCATTACCAAGTTTCCTCCCAGGCCAAAGTAAAATACAAAGTTTTATAGTCTTCCAAGTGTTGGCCTCTTTTTTTGTCATGGATGAGGCGCCCCACAAGTTGAAAGCGCGAGCTGGCCGTTATTATAGACAACAATATGTTGGTGATGGTTTACAAAGCGATCAAACCATGCTTGTTACGCGGCATTAACTACTCACCCGGCCGACCACAAGCCCCAAGAGTGTCATCACGCTTGACTTAAAACTTCCAAATCGTTGTGTATTTGATTCCTGATGGATATGTTAACCAAGTGATGTTTTGTGCACATCGAAGGCTGATTTTTCGATCGTGTTTGTGTGATTGCGTTCGTTGGAAATTTTACACGCTTGTTACACGGCGTTCAGTGCTCAAACACGATAAGCACAGGTCCCTAACCGGCTTGTTATGAGGAAGCCTAAAAATCTAAGTAAAATAAGCAGAAACCAATGCCCTAGACGCGTAGATCTCAAAAAGTAATGCAAAAATGACACCTCATTCGCCCAAATCGAACACCCAGGTGAGAAGTTATGCCCTCACAACCCGTTCACCAAGCCGCGAGGCCCCAAGGGCCCTTGCCTAGGCCACCCCGAGCCCACACATGCTTAGTACGGTGCAGCACGTGCCTAAGTGTGGAACAAGGCCCCCCCATTGGCCTAACACCCTTGACGACGCCATGTGGCTGAGGCACCGGTGCGAGGATGGGCGTGTGACCCTAGCACGGGCGTGTGACCCTAGCACGCGCGTGGCCTTGCTGCCCTGCACACGCAAGGCCTTGGCCGAGGACCCCAGCGCTCGGATGGTGCATGTGTGAGGCCCCACGTGTACATAAGGCCGTGGCTAAGGGCCCCCCATGGGTGCAAGGCCTTGGACGAACATGCGCAAGGCCTTGACCGAGGCACCCCACGCGTGGATAGGGCATGTCCGAGGCCCCCCATGTGAGCAAGGCCGTGCTCGCAAGGCCTAGGCTGGGGGCCCCCCAATGGATGGGCGTGGCGGAGGCCCCTTGCCTTGGATGGGGGGTGGCCAAACTGTTGACACATCACCCTATTTCAATTTGCCCCAAGAGCAAATAATATGCGTCATTGGGCGTGACCCTTGGTTCTTGTGTTGCCTACCTGTGTAGAAAGCTTTGTTTGGTTGCCTTGTTCCTCCTTATGGCCCTAAAGCAATCCTTTTGAGGTGGCTTTCTTGGTCCATGGTTCTTTGCTTCTGCTCTCGGATGCGGAATATTATGTGGACAAAGGGCCTTGGCCTGTGGTTGTTCCGAATCTAGTCCCTCGACATGAACAACTCTCGTTACCTTATTGACCGTTGGGTTCATTTGGTACAAAGTCGTAGAGGAATGTTACCTGGTTGATCCTGCCAGTAGTCATATGCTTGTCTCAAAGATTAAGCCATGCATGTGTAAGTATGAACTAATTCAGACTGTGAAACTACGAATGGCTCATTAAATCAGTTATGGTTTGTTTGATGGTACCTGCTACTCGGATAACCACAGTAATTCTAGAGCTAATCGTGCAACAAACCCTGACTTCTAGAAGGGATGCATTTATTAGATAAAAGGTCGATGCGGGCTCTGCCTGCAGCTCTGATGATTAATGATAACTTGACGGATCACACGGCCATCGTGCCAGTGACGCATCATTCAATTTTTTGCCCTATCAACTTTTGATGGTAGGATAGTGGCCTACTGTTAGACCCCCAAACTTTGAACTAAGTTAGTGGTGGCAAATCTTGGACGTGAGTGGCCCATGTCCAAGGCAAGGGGGCATGTGACAACTGGTATTAGACTTTCGGTGAGAATGGCGGATGTTCTTAGAACCGTTACGATGAATGAGTTACGTGATAGAGTTAGTCGCTTTGAGGACTTCGTCGGGAATCCTCAAAGCGACGATACGGTGAGTCTTCCGGTGCAAGTGGCACGTCAGGCCGAGCAAATGGCAGCCTTAAACACAGTTCGGTCTGACACATTACGAGACTTGGAAGAGCGATTTTCCTCCATGATGTAGGACTTCATCACCATGATTGACTTGGTGAAGGAAAACTTGAAGAAACTAGAGGATGAGATAAGTATCCTCAAGAGGGCCGTGGCGACCTCTCAGGTCGTGGATGAGGCCCCTTCAAAGATCAAAGTTCTAGAACCTAAGGCGTTCAACGGTGGCTATAACGCCAAAGAACTGGATATTTCAAGGTCGCTCATATTCCAGATCGTGAAAAGGTAACCACAACTAGCATGTATTTATTTGGTGATGCTAAACTCTGGTGGCGGACCCAGATGTCGGGAGAGACAAGGGCTGGCAAACCTCAGATCGAGGATTAGGAAACGTTAAAGAAGGAACTAAAGGACCAGTTCCTCCCGTGCAACACTGCATGGATTGCACGAGAAGCACTCAAGAAGCTTCGATAGATGAGTTCTGTTCGAGAGTATGTGCGGGAGTTCAGTTCTTTGATGTTGGACATTAAAGACATGTCAGATGCAGACAAGCTATTCAACTTTCTGTCAAGCTTGCAAGCGTGGGCACATGCCGAGTTGCGGAGACAAGGCGTGAAGGACCTTCCTTCGACCATTGCTGCTATGAAGGGCTTAGTCGACTTTAGACCCACCCCAACTGCCACAATTGGTGACAAGAAGAAGGGTCAGGAAGGCAAAAAGGGTAAATGCCCCTCTAAGGATTTTAAGAAGTTTGAAGGGAGGGGTAAAAAGACGACCGAGCAAGGTGAGTCCAAGGGAGACAAGAAGGAAGCGGGCTATTTTATTTGTGGGGGACCACATATGGCCAAGAAATGCCCAAAGCGAGAAAGATTGAATGCTATTCAAGAGTCCAAAGGAGAGGAGAATGTAGGTGGATCTAGCACTTCATGAGTAAACCCTCTCCAACTCCTTAATACGGTTTCAATAGTTAAGTCAGCCCCAAATAGGGGTCTTTTGTATGCAGCGGTGCAACTAAATGGAAGACCGTAAGAGCTTTGCTGGACATGGGAGCGACCAGCAACTTCCTTTCCAATAAAATGGTGGACAAGTTGGGTTTAGTGGTAAACCAGAGTCCATGCAAAATCAAGGCGGTAAACTCAGGTGCTACTCCGGTCCAAGGTGTGGCCACAACGACCCTCAAAGTTGGTGCTTGGGAGGGACAGATAAATCTTACCGTCACAGCCTTGGATGATTTTGAGTTGATCTTGGGGATTGACTTCTTCGTTCAAGCCAAGGCAACAATCATGCCTCATCTATCGGGTATGTTGGTAAATGAGGAACGAAATCCTTGTTTTATTCATGCTAACTTCTCTGGACAAGTCGAGAGTAAGTTAGAGATGCAGTCGGCTAAGCAATTTAAAAATGGGGTGAAAAAAGGTGAGATTACTTACGTTGTAGCCCTCTTGGAAATCAAGCCAGATTAGGTCGTGGAGGTGCCTGACGAAGTTACAACGGTGTTGGAGCAGTTCTTAGACATGATGCCCTCAGAGCTGCCAAAGGAATTACCATCGAGGCGAGCGGTGGACCACAAGATCGAGCTGGAGCCAGGGCCTAGGCCGCCAGCCCAAGCCCCTTATAAGATGGCCCCATTAGAGTTGGTCGAGTTGAGGAGTCAGCTTAACGAGTTACTGAATGCCGGTTTCATACAACCATCAAAAGCCCCTTATGGTGCCCCTGTACTGTTTTAGAGGAAGCAGGATGGTGCATTGCGGATGTGCATAGACTATCGGTCCCTTAATAAGGTGATTGTCAAGAATATGTACCCGGTCCCCAATGCAGCGGATTTGTTTGACCGATTGGCAGGTGCGTCATACTTCACAAAGTTGGACCTACAGTCAGGCTATTGGTAGGTGCAGATAGACGAGAGGGATGACCCCAAGACGGCTTGTGTGACGAGGTATAGTTCATTAGAGTTTTTGGTGATGTCTTTTGGCTTAACCAATGCCCCTGCCACGTTTTGCAACTTAATGAACTGGGTACTTTATGAATTTCTTGGTCGGTTTGTGGTTGTTTATTTGGATGATATTCTTGTTTACTCAGGATCCTTGGTGGATGATGTTAATCACTTGCGGCAAGTATTCTCACGGCTTAGAGAATAAAAGTTATTTGTGAAGAAAGAAAAATGTGAGTTTTGCAGGCAAGAAATCAAATTCTTGGGCCATTGGATTTCCAAAGGCAATATTCAGATGGGCGAGGACAAGGTGAAGGCAATCATTGATTGGCCTGCGCCAACGAAGGTGCCATACTCGCTTTCTTTTCTTGGCTTGGCAAATTACTATCGATGGTTCATCAAAGGGTATTCAAAGAAGGTGAGCCCTTTGACAGATTTGCTAGGAAAGGAGCAAATGTGGGCGTGGACAGACGCATGCCAAGAAGCCTTTGAGAAGCTGAAGGTAGCAGTTGCCTCGAAACTAGTCATGAGATTGTCGGATTCTGAGCTTCCATTAGAGGTACACACGGATGCATCAGACCGAGCTCTTGGTGGAGTGCTCGTCCAGGATGGCCACCCTGTGGCTTATGAAAGTAGGAAGCTTAAGGATGCTGAGTAGTGGTACCCAGCCCATGAGAAGGAAATGAAGGCAGTGGTGGACTGCCTTGGCACTTGGAGGCATTACTTGCTGGGAATGAAGTTCAAAGTGTTGACGGACAATGTGGCGAACACTTATTTCAAGACCCAGAAGAAGTTAACCCCAAAATAGGCCCGATGGCAGGAATTCTTGGTGAAATTTGACTTTGTTTGGGAACACAAACCAGGCAAGCAAAACCAAGTCGCTGACGCCTTGAGTCGCAAGGTGGTATAGGACTATGTGGCTGCATTGATGGCAGCACAATGAACTTTTCTTGATCGAGTGAAACAGCAAGCTGAGGTGGAGCAGGCCTATGTTCATCTCAAGAAGGAAGGACGAGAAGGAGTAGTGAGGTGTTATTGGGAAGATGACGAACTCCTTTATGCCAAAGGTAATCGATTATTTATTCCTAACTCGGGTGGCTTGAGACAAGAACTTTTGCGGGGGACGCATGACCCTCAATGGGCGGGACATCCGGGGAGAGAACGGATGATGGCACTCCTAACCCGCAGCTATTATTGGCCCAACATAGAGGTGGATGTTGAGCTATATGTGAAGACTTGTTTGGTGTGCCAACAAGACAAGAAGAAAAGAAGGAAGGAAGCCGGACTATTACAGCCACTCTCAGTGCCAGAAATGTTGGAAACAAAGTGCGCAGCGGAATTTTTTAAAAAATTTTTCATCAGAGTATTTTCCAAAACACAAGTTTGACATGTTATATGTATAAATTAAACAGATCTTACTAACCTCAGTGTGTCGAAGAACCTCCGCGACATGTGTAGAGAAGTAATGTTCCAGAAGAGCCTCAACCAACTGGTCTTCTTTGCTATTCTCTATCCACAACCGGAGTGAGTGTGGGCTCACACGTACAGCTCTTCCACCGGTGACTCTCCTTCCAACCAACAGAGAGAACCCAAAGCTAGTGTTTGTGATTTGTGAACAAAAGCTCTCAGGGAGTTTTCAGATGCCCACTCGAAGAGTATCACTCTTAATCTATCAAATTGATCTGAGTAAATCATTAGACTCACTCCCTTTTTATATACCTATTGGTCCTAGGGTCAGTCCATCTTAGATTAGGTCTCAAAAATCGAAACAAAATCAAGTTCGGATCAATATCTGATAAGATCCGCGTGAAAACGCGTAATCTTAACTGTCGTCGGTTGGCAGGCTGAACTTTCTGATAAGCAAGCCGAACAGGCCAGTTCGGCAGGCCGAACTGCCGAGAAAAAATCTCCGTGAATCTTTTATTTTCCACCTGAGATTCTAAAGGATAAAGTCTCAGTTGTGATTCAAATAGCCCAATAGAAATTATATCTGATCAAAACAAACGTTATCAAGATAATCTCTAAGAAAATAAATCAATTCACAATAATTCTACAAGTTTATCTTGTTCTAATTGTCCAAAATTAAAACAACCGATAAACAGACAAGAATTACCCGAACGCAATAATTCAACAAGTTCATCTTGAATTAATTCAACCGATAAACAGACATGAATTATTTGATTCTTATAAATTTTAAACCAATCTGATAAATCCGACATAAGTCACCAATTATTGGAAAAGCATGCCGTGTCATTACAGGATTTTGTGAGCTAGGAAAGGGGACCAAAATGGACCTATAAAGTTCAAGCTCATGATAATTATGAAACCCAATATCCCAGATATACATTTCACAATTATCAACTCCAACGCTACTCCACTAAAAGCTTGGAGCTGTACTCTCAAACTTTATAGAATTACGAAGCTCGTGTAGCTAAGTCTCCATGACATATCATAGTGTATTGCATCCCCATATGATCATCCATAATCGGCTTAAGGACAAGTTTTGTCTTACTTTTATCTTACGTTCCATTGTCTCACCATTAGAAAACTTACCATCCAAAGATAGTATACCATTCGGTTACACCTATGTATCCAAATGGTTGAGCGCTCCAGTTTTCCAATTACAGGACAACGCATATAAGAGGATATCATTACTCCTAAAGAGGAGCTATGGATTCCATATCTATGAATAACAAGTCTACGCTATCAAGAGTCATGCCTCCAACGTACCGGCATGCATGCCACTATAGAGATGTGGGAGTCACCCATTGGTACATCAAAAGACACAAGTCGAGACAACGGGCCTATTATTCATCTCAGGATTAAGATACAATACAAATGACTGTCTAAAGTGAATCGATTTGACGAGACAAAATTAATAATCCAAATCAATTCACTTTATGTCCCGATCCAACACATCGTCGTCACCTATGACAACGCGCCAATGTTAATATTCATGGAGTCCAACTCCGATGGTCAAGAAAAACCATCTCCCAAAAGGGATATAGACAACATAACAATCTTTACATGAATAAAGCGCCCAACTTTATTCCCTCGATTACGGATCATATGTTTTAGATCATCACCTTAAGAATCGTGTCTACCGCATAATCATCCCATCATATGCCCAATTCTTAAGGTTTAGACTGACAGTCTTAGACTACTATTTGCTTATCATACATTCAACAAATATGAACGTAAAGAGGACAATATTTGGAATATATAAATGAATAAATTCTTTATTGATAAAAATGTCTCCAAAAACGTATTACATTTTTACTCCTTAGAGCATACATGTCTAACAATCTCCCACTTGCACTAAGTGAGTAAATACTGCAAATTTCGCATCCCCATAGCTTCCACATGCCTCTCGAAGACTCTCCCAGTAAGTGTCTTTGTGAATGGATCAGCTAAATTGTCCTCTGACGCGATCTTGCACACCGTGACATGCCCGCTCTCAACGAAGTCCTTTATCACATGATACTTCCGATCAATATGCTTACTCTTCTGTGAAATCTTGGTTCCATAGCATTAGCTACCACCGCACTGTTATCACAGTACAGTGATACCGCTTTATTCATACTAGGAACTACCTCAAGATCCCCAAGGAACTTGCGGAGCCACACTGCTTCTTTCGAAGCATCACTAGCCGCCACATACTCGGCCTCCATCGTTGAATCCGAAGTGCAATCTTGCTTCGCACTTCTCCAACTGATGGCACCATCACCTAGAGTAAACACAAACCCCGAAGTCGATTTCCTAGAATCCAGGCAAGATTGAAAATCCGAATCAGTGTATCCTAGTGGAGTTAAATCCTCACCCTAATACACAAGCATATACCCTCGAGTCCTTCTTAGGTACTTGAAAATATGCTTTACCGTAACCCAATGGTTTGGTCCTAGATCCGCCTGAAATTGACTCACAATCCCGACCGCATAGCTAATATCCGGTCGAGTGCAAAGCATGGCATACATGAGACTACCCACTGCAGAAGCATAAAGTACCTTCTTCATGTATTCTCTTTCTTCATAAGACTTTGGAGAGTCTTTCTTAGAAAGAGTAATTCCAGACCTAGATGGTTGCCCACCTTTCTTGGAATCCTGCATTGCAAACCTCCTGAGAATTTTATCTATGTAGCCGGCCTGTGACAAAGCTACCATTTTGTTCTTCCTATCCCGAAAGATCTGGATACCGAGAACAAAATTAGCCTCACCTAAGTCCTTCATGTCAAACTGCTTGGTCAACCATAATTTGACCGATGACAATGCCCCAACGTCATTGCCAATTAGCAGAATGTCATCTACATAGAGTAGTAGAAAAACCACCTTCTCATTCTTAATGTGTTTGTAAACACATGGTTCATCCACATTTTGTGAGAACCCATAAGTCATGATCTCTTGATCAAATCTTATGTTCCAAGAACGAGAAGCCTGCTTAAGTCCATAAATTGACTTTAGCAGCTTACAAACCTTACCCTCTTGACCTGCGCCCTTGAACCCGTTTGGTTGTTCCATATAAATGGACTCATCAAGATAGCCATTTAGAAAAGCCGTCTTGACATCCATCTGCCAAATCTCATAGTCGAGAGCGGCAGCTATGGACAAGAGAATCCGGATAGACTTAAGCATGGCTAAAGGCGAAAAGGTTTCCTCATAATCGATTCCTTCCTTTTACGTATAACCCTTTAGCTACCAGTCTAGCCTTAAAGGTTTTGACCTTTCCATCCACTCCTCTTTTCCTCTTGTAGATCCACTTACACCCTATGGGTTTTACCCCTTCGGGAAGATCCACAAGCTCCCAGACCTGATTAGTCTAAATAGACTTAATCTCTATGTTCATGGCCTCTGTCCAGATTCTTGAATCAACATCCTCCATAGCTTCTGCGTAAGTATAAGGATCCCTGTCATGTTCATCTGGTTCAGCCAAAAAGACATCCCCATTGAACATATACCTCTCAGGTTGACGACCGATCCTCCCACTATGCCAAAACCCCTGAGGTTGTTGTTCAGGTTTGTTTGGTTTTTCTACACTGATCGGAATGGTTTCATTTGGAACCTCTAGAGTAAACGGATCACCCCTCAACTCCTCAAGCACCACTTTGCTTCGAGGTTTAAAGTCGTTCATGTAACTCTCCTCAAGGAAAGTTGCATTAGTTGAAACCATGACTTTATTTTCCTTTGGGTTATAAAAATAACCCCCTTTAGTCCCTTTTCGATATCCTACAAACACGTAAACTTCTGAACGTGCTTCCAACTTATTCGGATCCTTAAACAGGACATGAGCTGGACATCCCCATATGCAATATGGTTTAAGGATGTCTTCCGTCTTGTCCACAACTCGTGAGGAGTTTTAGGGACCAATTTTGAAGGCACATTGTTCAAAAGATAACATGCGGTTTGTAGTGCATATCCCCAAAAGGATAAAGGCAATGATGAATAACTCATCATGGACCGAATCATGTCCAATAATGTCCTATTCCTTCTCTCCGCTACGCCATTCTGCTGCGGAGTGCCCGACACAGTCAATTGGGATAAAATCCCATTCTCTAACAAGTGTCCCAAGAACTCATCAGAAAGGTATTCCCCACCTCGATCAGATCGAAGTGCCTTTATGTGTTTACCCAATTGCTTTTCTACTTCAGCCCGAAACTCCCTGAACTTATCATAAGTTTCGCTTTTGTGGTGCATTAGGTACACATACCCATATCTTGAGTAATCGTCAATAAAAGTGACGAAGTACTCATACCCTCCTCGTGCCCGGATGTTCATCGGTCCGCAAACATCACTATGCACAAGTTCTAGAACCCCTTCGGCCCTATTGCCCTTAGACCCATATGGTCTTTTGGTCATTTTACCCTCCAAACAAGACTCACATTGTGGTATAGATTCCACCTTTAAGTGACTTAAAGGTCCATCCCTTACCAACCTTTGAATCCTATTCAGGTTAATATGGCCAAGGCGCAAATGCCAAAGATAAGTCTTATTAGAGTGAGAAGTTTTAAGTCTTTTTGAGTTATTATCATTTATCTCAGCATTAAGCAATAGGTCCATCTTAGGTTTGATAAAATATAGATTATTTTGCATCCATCCAGAACAGATAAAAGATTTGTTTTTACGAATCACCACTTTTTCATTAAAAGATACCACGTAGGAGTCTTTAAATAAAGAACATACAGAAATTAAATTCCTTTTAAATTTAGGAACATAAAAACAATCTCGTAAAATTAAACTCCTATAATTATCAAAATAAAGATGGACATCTCCCACTGCTTCCGCTGAGACCAAGGATCCATCGCCCATCCGAAGCGTTAAGTCTTCACAAAGTAGACTTCTCGTTTCTTTGAATCCCTGCAGAGAAACACAAACATGATTAGTTGCACCGGAATCTATGACCCAGATGTCACTGGATTCGTCAACCAAACAAGTTTCTAAATATAGAAAATCACACCTACCTCCCTTGGAAAGGAAGTCCTTGCAATGCTTCTTTATATGCCCGACCTTACCACAGAAGAAGCACTTAAGCTTCTTTGGGTTCTTCTTTTTCTTCTTCTTGCTCTTGGTAGCAAGAGGAATAGAAGATTTACCACTCTTGGCCCGTTGCTTCTTTCCATTCCCAGAGTTAGGATTGGAACCAAACGCAGCTACCATATTGGCCTCTCCACCAGCAGGAGACTCCCTGATCAGTAGTTCAAACTCCTGTAACTGTTTCATTAGTTCTGTCAAGGTCATATCCCGTCTATTGCTCAAATTAAAAGTAGCTCTAAATGGAATAAATTCCTTAGATAGAGTCTCAAAGACCATTGTCATCTGAGTTTCAGCATCGATGTCGGTTCCATTGCTTTGAA
The DNA here is from genome assembly GCA_025403435.1 of Artocarpus heterophyllus. Lineage (NCBI taxonomy): Eukaryota > Viridiplantae > Streptophyta > Magnoliopsida > Rosales > Moraceae > Artocarpus > Artocarpus heterophyllus. The sequence goes on along the minus strand of CM046331.1, from coordinate 5,840,727 downwards.
CCTCAGCGAGGTAACCCATGACCAACGTCATATGCTCCTTTACAAATGTCCCCGGTCTCTGTCTACAGTTTAAGAGTTTCCGAAGCGCCCCTTGCCATTTTGTTATGGCTTGGCCTCCAAACATGTCCTCAAGATTATCCAAGATCTGCTTCGCAGTCTCATAATCTTGATGTTGAGCCTGCAGCACATTGTTCATGCTAGCCATAACATAGCAGCGGGCCTGATCATTAGCATCTTTCCAGCGATCGTACGCTTGGAATTGCTCATGACTTGAGTCTCCCGTAGGCTCAGGAGGACAAGGAGTTGTCAGAAACATATTTCAGTTTCTCAAAGGAAAGGACGATGTCCAGGTTCCATTTCCAATCGTTATAGTTCTCACCGGTTAATTGGTTTTTGTCAAGTATCGATGATAAAGCGTTTTTAGACATTTTCAATCTACAATAAAGAATCATATACCAAACATAAGCAAACATATATAATAATTTAGTAAGATAACACAATCATGTAAAATCATACAAATGTGTTTATGTGTCAAGACCTTGAAAATATCACAACCTTATAACGATAATTCCCAACTCAGAATTCAACAAGCTCCTAGGGAGTCATCCAAATTCAATCAGGAACACGGATCCCCTCCTGATTAATATATGCCATCCAGGACCCGTATGATCCAGCATATATTAATAATCGTTTCTTTGGCCATTAATTTTATTAACAGAGCTCCTAGGGGAGGTTAATAATAAAATTAACGTGAGTGTATAACCACCATTTCAATATTTTATCCATGATTTATAATCACCACCTAGGGGTGTGCAATCATAAATCATACTAAAATACCTTATCCTTTCAGAGATCCAATCTGGTACATGATAGAAATCCCTTCCTAGGGGTCAGGACCATCCATGTTCTTCCTATGGACCAACGATGAAGGCCTTAGGTTCTCTCTTCAAAAACCTTCTCCCACTCAATCTTTGAAGTCAGGTTTTATTATGCATGAACAATTTAATATGAGCGGCACTCCCTATTCTATATGGCATGTTATCATATACATGGTAAATCATATTATAATGCAGACAAGCAAAGCAATCAGCAAAGCTACAAGCATAATAATATTAATAACTGTATATTATGGTTCCACCCTAGAGAATAGAAAAATAAGATTACAAGAGAATAATCGAGACATTTATCGATTCTTCATCCTTGAATCCTCAAGCTGTATCCTTCTTCATGTAATATCCATCTTCAAGTCTCAATCCCGTATGAATCGAACACTTCATATTTCCGGTCATATCCAAATGTAATGTTTCTAGAATCAGTCCCAAAAATAAAATTAAAAACTGCATGAAAAAATTGCACCTTTTCTGGACACCTGGCTGCTCTCGGTCGACAGTCCGATCTTGGATGATCGGTCTGCCGATCATGGTGGTTCGGCCTGCCGAACATGAAAGGTTCGGCCTGCCGGCAGAGCACCAAAATTTCTGCCCCACTGTCGGCTTGCCGGACCGTACTGTCCGAGCCTGCCGATCTGGTGACCTCTGGCCTGTCGAACTGTGAGGTCCGGCATGCGACCGTAGCAGAAACGACATTCCAGAAAAATACAATTTATATGCAATTCATCAATTTTATTTTCAACAATTCAAAAACATAAAATTAGAGACTCAGGAAATACTTGGAGGCCCACCATCAATCTTTAAGATCCGACATTCTCGTTCCGTCTTCTCCGAATAATTATTTAATTTCAAAATTCTTACAAATTAAAAATAAATAACAATTCCTAGACGGAGATGATGTCCGCCATCTAATTACATGAAAAACCTAGATACACATTCTAACCTCTAAGGAACCATAACCCGGTATTAATTAATTAATAAATAATAAAAAACAATTTAATCAACCATAATTAATTAATAAACATTTACCACATAATCCATGACACATATATATAAAATAGAAACCTAGAGCGCCATCTCTCTATAAAATTCAATTCAAGCATAGGAGAGAGATACTATCACAAAATTTATGCATAAACATGATCAAAAACTTGCAAATTTATGTAATAAAACCTCAGCTCTGATACCAATTGTTGGAAACCAAAGTGCGCTGCCGGAATTTTAAAATTTTTCATCAGAGTATTTTCCAAAACACAAGTTTGACATGTTATATGTATAAATTAAACAGATCTTACTAAACTCAGTATGCCGAAGAACCTCCGCGACCTGTGTAGAGAGAGTAACGTTCCAGAAGAGCCTCAACCACTGGTCTTCTTTGCTATTCTCTATCCACAACCGGAGTGAGTGTGGGCTCACACGTACCAGCTCTTCCACCGGTGACTCTCCTTCCAACCAATAGAGAGAACCCAAAGCTAGTGTTCGTGATTTGTGAACAAAAGCTCTCAGGAGTTTTAGATGCTCACTAGAAGAGTATCACTCTTAATCTCTCAAATTGATCTGAGTAAATCATTAGACTCACTCCCTTTTTATACCTATGGGTCCTTGGGGCAGTCCATATCAGATTAGGTCCTCAAAAATCGAAACAGAATCAAGTTCGGATCCAATATCTGATAAGATACGCGTGAAAAACGCGTAATCTTAGCTGTCGCGGTCGGCATGCCGAACTGTGATAGGCAGGCCGAGGCCAGTTCGGCAGGCCGAACTGCCGAGAAAAAATCTCCGCGAATCTTTTATTTTCCACCCGAGATTCTAAAGGATAAAGTCTCAGTTTTGATTCAAATAGCCCAATAGAAAAGATATCTGATCAAAACAAACTTTATCAAGATAATCTCTAAGAAAATAAATCAATTCACAATAATTCTACAAGTTTATCTTGTTCTAATTGTCCAAAATTAAAACAACCGATAAACAGACAAGAATTACCGAACGCATAATTCAACAAGTTCATCTTGAACTTAATTCAACCGATAAACAGACATGAATTATTTGATTCTTATAAATTTTAAACCAATCTGATAAATCCGACATAAGTCACCAATTATTGGAAAAGCACGCCGTGTCGTTACAGGATTTTGTGAGCTAGCAAAGGGGACCAAAATGGACCTATAAAGTTCAAGCTCATGATAATTATGAAACCCAATATCCCAGATATACATTTCACAATTATCAACTCCAACGCTACTCCACTAAAAGCTTGGAGCTGCACTCTCGAACTTTATAGAATTACGAATCGTGTAGCTAAGTCTCCATGACATATCATAGTGTATCGCATCCCCATATGATCATCCATAATCGGCTTAAGGACAAGTTCTGTCTTACCTTCCCGATTATTTTTATCTTACGTTCCATTGTCTCACCATTAGAAAACTTACCATCCAAAGATAGTATACCATTCGGTTACACCTATGTATCCAAATGGTTGAGCGCTCCAGTTTTCCAATTACAGGACAACGCATATAAGAGGATATCATTACTCCTAAAGAGGAGCTATGGATTCCATATCTATGAATAACAAGTCTACGCTATCAAGAGTCATGCCTCCAACGTACCGGCATGCATGCCACTATAGAGATGTGGGAGTCACCCATTGGTACATCAAAAGACACAAGTCGAGACAACGGGCCCTATTCATCTCAGGATTAAGATACAATACAAATGATTGTCTAAAGTGGAGCGATTTGCCAAGACAAAATTATTAATCCAAATCAATTCACTTATGTCCCAATCCAACACATCGTCAACTATGACAACGCGCCAATGTTTTATTCATGGAGTCCAACTCCATGGCCAAGACAAACCATCTCCCAAAAGGGATATAGACAACATAACAATCTTACATGAATAAAGCGCCCAACTTTATTCCCTCGATTTGCAGATCATATGTTTTAGACCATCACCTTAAGATCGTGTCTACCGCATAATCATCCAATCATATGCCCAATTCTTAAGGTTTAGACTGACAGTCTCAGTACGACTGTTTGCTTATCATACATTCAACAAAATATGAACGTAAAGAGGACAATATTTGGTATATATAAATGAATAAATTCTTTATTGATTAAAATGTCTCAAAAAATGTATTACATTTTTACCCTTAGAGCATACATGTCTAACAAGAAAAGCCATGGAAATCAGTATCTATGGATTTCATTATGGGGTTCCCTTCAATCCAAGGTATGCAGTCAGTGTTAGTCATCGTAGATCGATTTTTGAAGTATGCGGTGTTCATTGTAGCCCCACATGAGTGCTCAGCTATCGTGGCGGCAGAGCTCTTTTTCAAGAATGTGGTGAAATATTTTGGTGTGCCTGAAGATATAGTCAGTGATCGTGATTCAAGGTTCACTGGTAAGTTTGGGATGGCTCTCTTTAACTTGATAGGTTCTGAGTTAAAGTTTTCTACTGCTAACCATCCACAGACTGGCAGACAAACAAAGCGTATTAATGCTCTATTGGAAGAATTTTTAAGGCATTATGTCTCGACGAGTCAAAAGAATTGGCTGGATTTACTTGATGTGGCCCAATTCTCCACCAGAGCTTGCACTCAAACATCAGCCCCTGACCCCATTGGAAGTGGCATGTTCCAAAGGCCAAGTTAGCTGTCCAGTAGCCTATCGCTTTGTAAAAGAGAAGCAGGAGTTGATACAACGGCCCAAGACAGTTTGATGAAAGCAGCCAGGTGCATGAAGAAGTATGCTGATCAGCATAGGCGCCAAGTCGAGTTCAATGTTGGTGACATGGTGTTGTTGAAATTGACCCCACAAATTTGGAAGAAGATAAGCAGCAAAGCAGTGCATCGTGGGCTTCTTCCAAGGCACGATGGTCCTTTTGAAATTATTAAGAAAGTTGGGAATGTTGCTTACAGGCTAAAGCTACCACCTCGACCAAAGGTGCACCCAACGTTCCACATAAGTTTTCTAAAGCCTTACAAGGAGGACTTGTTGAACAAAAGGCAACAGGCGAAGAGGGCTCCGCCTACAATCAGAAAACAATTTGACAAAATGGTGGAAAAGATCCTTGACCATCGAACAATGGGCATGAGCAAGAAGAATCGATGGACTTATTTTCTTGTGAAATGGAAGGGTGAAGAGGAGAACAGTGCTACTTGGGAGCGGGACGTTACCTTGTGGTAATTTGAGAAAGAAGTGCAGGAATACCTCGAGGCTATACCGACGAGGGCATCGGCTTCATCCAGTGGGGGTGGCTTGTTAGACCCCCAAACCTTAAACTAAGTCAGTGGTGGCAAATCTTGGATGTGGGTGGCCCATGTCCAAGGCAAGGGGGCATGTGGTAACCTCCTTTGCATGGTTCGGACAAGACCCAAAGGATCAACATGCAGGCACAAGGTGGCCTTGGCCATGCATGTGGGTCAGGCGAGAATGTGCACGCAGGAGGGTGCACATGCGTGGCCATTCGGACAGGCACGTGAGCATTCGGACAGGCGCTCGAGCATCTATGACAGGTAGTGTGACATGTGCGTGGGCGTGCGGACATGCATGCTAGAAACTCGGGGGAAGCCAATGGACAAAGACACAGGCAGGCTAGGCTGAGTGCAGGCTAAGTCTTGGTTCAGACAAGGCACCACAAAAAAGGGAACGTGTAGATGTGCATGGGTTGTTAGGTGAGCTAGCGAACTCTCAGCCCACGTGTGCGAGTGGTGCACACACGATCCATGGAAGCAGGTGGCATCAACGGTTAACTCTGAAACGTGGCCACAACGGCTAGATTCTGAAGGCACGTGGGCGTAAGTCATGGGCGAATGTGGATTGACCAGAGAGTTGGCCAGCGAACGGCTAGACAATGACTGTGCCCCACGTGGCCCATGTTCATGCATCAGGAGGCGAGTGGGTGTTAGTAGGCTGCACGTGGTGTGCAGAGAGCCAAGTCTCCGCCCGAAATTATGGAAGTCGCTGCAACGTGGCTGTTAGCATGCATAGTGTCCCGAAGTTGATCCTTAGTGGCTAGGGGTGTCAGCCACATGTTGTAAATTTTGCCTATCAATAGTGAAACCCCTGAGACACCAACTCACAAGTGACGAAGTGAGTGTTGTGGTGATCCATGTGAGGCAAAACTTGTATTCCTTTTGTTAATTAATAAAAGGTTGGAAAGTGGTTTCTGTAAGTTGGTTTTGTGTGTTTGATTATCGGATCATCATGGGTAGAAACTTGGGTAGGCTGACTAGGTCGGGTGGCTTAGTGCCACACAGTGGCAGACTTTCGATGAAAATTTTGGCCCCTGTGACACCTACTATGGTGGTGACGGGTGACGGAGAATTAGGGTTTGATTATGGAGAGGGAGCCTGAGAAACGGCTACCACATCCAAGGAAGGCAGCAAGTGTGCAAATTACCCAATCCTGACACGGGGAGGTAGTGACAATAAATAACAATATCAGGCTCTACGAGTCTAGTATTTGGAATGAGTACAATCTAAATCCCTTAACGAGGATCCATTGGAGGGCAAGTTTGGTGCCACCAGCTGCGGTAATTCCAACTCCAATAGCGTATATTTAAGTTGTTGCAATTAAAAAGCTCGTAGTTGGACCTTGGGTTGGGTCGTTCAGTCCGCCTCAGGTGTGCACCGATCGGCTCATCCCTTCTACCGGTGATGCGTACCTGGCCTTAATTGGCTGGGTCGTGCCTCCGGTGTTGTTACTTTGAAGAAATTAGAGTGCTCAAAGCAAGTCTACACTCTGTATACATTAGCATGGGATAATATCATAGGATTTTGATCCTATTCTGTTGGCCTTCGGGGACAGAGTAATGATTAACAGGGATAGTCAGGGGCATTTGTATTTCATAGTCAGAGGTGAAATTCTTGGATCTTTGAAAGATGAACAACTACAAAAGCATTTTCCAAGGATGTTTTCATTAATCAAGAACGAAAGTTGGGGGCTCAAAGACGATCAGATACCGTCCTAGTCTCAACCATAAACTATGCCGACCAGGGATCGGTGGATGTTGCATATAGGACTCCACCAGCACCTTATGAGAAATCAAAGTTTTTGGGTTCCAGGGGGAGTGTGGTCACAAGGCTGAAACTTAAAGGAATTGATGGAAGGGCACCACCAGGAATGGAGCCTGCGGCTTAATTTGACTCAACACAAGGAAACTTACCAGGTCCAGACGTAGTAAGGATTGACAGACTAAGAGCTCTTTCTTGATTCTATGGGTGGTGGTGCATGGCTGTTCTTAGTTGGTGGAGCGATTTGCCTGGTTAATTTCATTAACGAACAAGACCTCAGCCTACTAAGTAGCTATGAGGAGTATACCCTCCACGGCCAGCTTCTTAAAGGGACTATGGCCACTTAGGCCAAGGAAGTTTGAGGCAATAACAGGTCTGTGATACCCTTAGATGTTCTGGGCAATATCAGATGAACAATTTACACCTCAGTATCGCTGCGATCCTCCACCAGAGTTTCCTCTGGCTTCGCCCCGCTCAGGCATAGTTCACCATCTTTCAGGTCCCGATAGGCATGCTCTCACTCGAACCCTTCTTAGAAGATGAAGGTCGGTCGGCAGACCAACCCGCAAGGGGATCCCACTAGTTAGCTTCCTTACGCCTTACGGGTTTACTCACCCGTTGACTCACACACATGTCAGACTCCTTGGTCTGTGTTTCAAGACAGGCCGAATGGGGAGCCTGCAGCCCGATACGAGGAGCACGTAGATGCCGAAGCACATCGAGATGACGCGCGTTGCCTTCCACGATCGCAGGGATGACGTCTCCACAAGCATATCGATAGCCCGGGCATAGGCCACCCCCATAATCTGCATCGGTCCTTGCCCCGAGTCGATCGGCGGACCGACTCTGCCATTCCACATCCGACCGAGGCACATCACCGGCCCCCATCCCCTTCCCTCCCAACAATTTCAAGCACTCTTTGACTCTCTTTTCATAGTCCTTTTCATCTTTCCCTAGCGGTACTTGTTTGCTATCAGTCTCTCGCCAATATTTAGCCTTGGATGAAATTTACCGCCTGATTTGGCCTACATTCCTAAATAACCCGACTCGTTCTTGTGGTGTGACAGGGTCCGAGAATGACGGGGCTCTCACCCTCATTGGTGCCCCCTTCTAAGGGACTTGGGCCCAATCCGCCACTAAGGACTCTTCTTCAGACTACAATTCGAACGCCGAGGGCACTCGATTCTCAACCTGGGTTGTTCCTAGTTCGCTCGCCATTTCTAGGAGAATCCTTGTAAGTTTCTTTTTCCTCCGCTT
>CM046331.1:5822561-5830061 GCA_025403435.1 Artocarpus heterophyllus | reverse complement strand
TGGGTGGAGACTTGGCCCTCTGCACGCCACGTGCAGCCTGTTAACTTCTAGTCGCCTACTAATACGTGAACATGGGCCACGTGGGGCATAGTCATGGTCTAGCCATTGGCTGGGCAACTCTCTGGTTGATCCACATTCGCCCACGACTTACGCCCACGTGCCTTTAGAATCTAGCCGTTGTGGCCATGTTTCAGAGTTAGCTGTTGAGGCCACCTGCTTCAGCAGATCGTGTGTCCACCACTCACACACGTGGGCTGAGAGTTTGCTTGCTCACCCAACAGCCTAAGAACATCTGCACGTTTCCTTTTTCGCGGGGCCTTGTCTGAACTGAGACTTAGCCCACACTCAAGCCTTGCCTGCCTATGTCTTTGCCCACTAGCTTCCCCTGAGTTTCTTGCATGCTTGTCTGCATGCCCATGCGCACGTCTCACTGCCTGTCCGAGATGCTCGCATGCCTGTCTGTCTGAATGCTCGCGCGCCTGTCCGTATGGCCACACATGTGCACCCACCTGCATGCACATTTCTCGCCTGACCCACATGCATGGCCAATGCCACCTTGTGCCTGCATGTTGATCCTTTGGGTCTTGTCTGAACCATGCAAAGGAGGTTACCACATGCCCCCTTGCCTTGGACATGGGCCACCCACATCCAAGATTTACCACCACTGACTTAGTTCGAAGTTCGAGGGTCTACAAACCAACCCCAACGGATGAAGCTGACGCCCTCGTCAGTATAGCCTTGAGGTATTCCTACACTTCTTTCTCAAATTGCCCCAAGGTAGCGTCCCGCTCCCAAGTAGCACTGTTCTCCTCTTCACCCTTCCATTTCACAAGAAAATCAGTCCATAGATTCTTCTTGCTCATGCCCATTGTTCGATGGTCAAGGATCTTTTCCACCATTTTGTCAAATTGTTTTCTAATAGTGGGCGGAGCCCTCTTCGCCTGTTGCCTTTTGTTCAACAAGTCCTCCTTGTAAGGCTTTGGAAAACTCACGTGGAACGTTGGGTGCACTTTTAGTCGAGGTGGTAGCTTTAACCTGTAAGCAACATTCCCAACTTTCTTAATAATTTCAAAGGGACCATCGTACCTTGGAAGAAGCCCATGATGCACTGCTTTGCTGGTTATCTTCTTCCAAATCTATGGGGTCAATTTCAGCAACACCATGTCACCAACATTGAACTCGACTTGGTGCCTATGCTGAACAGCATACTTCTCCATGTGCTTGGCTACTTTCATCAAACTGTCTCGGGCCTGTAGTATCAACTCTTGCTTCTCTTTCGCAAAGCGATAGGCTGTTGGATAGCTAACTCGCCCTTTGGAGCGTGCCACCTCCAATGGGGTTAGGGGCTGATGTCTGAGTACAAGCTCTGCTGGACTCATTCCGGTTACAGAACTCCAATGTAAGTTGTAGGAGAATTGGGCCACATCAAGTAAATCTAGCCAATTCTTTTGACTTGCCGAGACATAATGCCTTAAAAATTCTTCCAATAGAGCATTAATACGCTCCGTTTAGCCGTTGGTCTGTGGATGGTTAGCCATAGAAAAATTTAACTCAGAACCTATCAAGTTAAAAAGAGCCGTCCAAAACTTACCAGTGAACCTTGAATCACGATCACTGACTATGTCTTCAGGCACACCGAAATATTTCACCACATTCTTGAAAAAGAGCACTGTCGCCACAATAGCTGAGCACTCTTGTGGGGCTGCAATGAACACTGCATACTTCAAAAACCGATCTACGATGACCAAAACTGACCACATACCTTGGATTGAAGGGAACCCCATAATGAAATCCATAGATACTGATTTCCATGGCTTTTCTGGTACCAGGAGTGGCTGTAATAGTCCGGCTATCTTCCTTCTTTCCGTCTTGTCTTGTTGGCACACCAAACAAGTCTTCACATATAGCTCAACATCCTCCTCCATGTTGGGCCAATAATAGCTGCGGGTTAGGAGTGCCATCATCCGTTCTCTCCCTGGATGTCCTACCCATTAAGGGTCATGCGTCTCCCGCAAAATTTCCTGTCTCAAGCCACCCGATTTAGGAATAAATAATCGATTACCTTTGGCATAAAGGAGTCCGTCATCTTCCCAATAATGCCTCACTACTCCTTCTCGCACTTCCTTCTTGAGATGAACATAGGCCTGGTCCACCTCAGCTTGTTGTTTCACTCGATCAAGAAAAGTTGACTGCACTGCCATCAATTCAGCCACAAAGTCCTACACCTTCTTGCAACTCAAGGCGTCAGCAACTTGGTTTTGCTTGCCTGGTTTATATTCCCACACAAAGTCAAATTTTGAGAAGAATTTCTACCATCGGGCCTGTTTTGGGGTTAACTTCTTCTGGGTCTTGAAATAAGTGTTCACCACATTGTCCGTCAACACTTTGAACTTCGTTCCCAGCAAGTAATGCCTTCAAGTGTCAAGGCAGTGCACCACTGCCGTCATTTCCTTCTCATGGGCTGAGTACCGCTGCTCAGCATCCTTAAGCTTCCTACTTTCATAAGCCACAGGGTGGCCATCCTGCACGAGCACTCCACCAAGAGCTCGGTCTGATGCATCCATGTGTACCTCAAATGGAAGCTCAAAATCCAGCAATCTCAAGAGTGGTTCCAAGGCAACTGTTGCCTTCAGCTTCTCAAAGGCTTCTTGGCCTGCGTATGTCCGTGCCCACTTTTGCTCCTTTCTCAGCAAATCTGTCAAAAGGGCTTGCCTTCTTTGAATACCCTTTGATGAACCGTCGATAGTAATTTACCAAACCAAGAAAAGAACGCAAGTTTGGCCCTTCGTTGGCGCAGGCCAATCAATGATTGCCTTCACTTTGTCCTCTCCATCCAATATTGCCTTTGGAAATTAATGGCCAAGAATTTGATTTCTTGCCTGCAAAACTCACATTTTTCTTTCTTCACAAATAACTTACATTCTCTAAGCCGTGAGAATACTTGCCGCAAGTGTTAACATGATCCACCAAGGATCCGAGTAACAACAATATCATCCAAATAAACAACCACAAACCGATCCAGAAATTCATAGAGTACTCGTTCATTAAGTTGCAAAACATGGCAGCGGCATTGGTTAAGCCAAAAGGCAACACCAAAAACTCAAATGAACCATACCTCATCAAACAAGCCATCTTGGGCTCATGCCTCTCGGCTATCCACACCTACCAATAGCCTGACCATAGGTCCAACTTTGTGAAGTATGACGCACCTGCCAATCCGTCAAACAAATCCGCTACATTAGGGACCAGGTACTTATTCTTGATAGTCACCTTATTAAGGGCCCGCTAGTCTATGCACATCCACAATGAGCCATCCTGCTTCCTCTAAAATAGCACAGGGGCACCATAAGGGGCTTTTGATGGTTGTATGAAACCGGCATTCAGCAACTCGTTAAGCTGACTCCTTAGCTTGACCAACTCTGATGGGGCCATCCGATAAGGGGCTTGGGCTGGCGGCCTGGTACCTGGCTCCAGCTCAATCTTGTGGTCCAATGCTCGCCTCAGTGGTAATTCCTTTGGCAGCTCTAAGGGCATCATGTCTGAAAACTGCTCCAACATCGTTGCAACTTCGTCAAGCACCTCTACGACCTGATCTAGTTTGATTTCCATGAGGGTTGCAACGTAAGTAATCTCGCCCTTTTTCACCCCATTTTTAAATTGCTTAGCCGACTGCATCTCTAACTTACTCTTGACCTGTCCAAAGAAGTTAGCGTGAATAAAACAAGGATTTCGTTCCTCATTTACTAACATACCCGATAGATGAGGCATTATTGTTGCCTTGGCCTGAACGAAGAAATCAATCCCCAAGATCAACTCAAAATCATCCAAGGCTGCGACGGTAAGATTTATCTGTCCCTCCCAAGCACCAACTTTGAGAGTCGTTGTGGCCACACCTTAGACCGAAGTAGCACCCGAGTTTGCTGCCTTGATTTTGCATGGACTCTGGTTTACCACTGAACCCAACTTGTCCACCATTCTATTGGGAAGGAAGTTGTTTGGTCGCTCCCGTGTCCAGCAAAGCTCCTACGGTTTTCCCATTTAGTAGCACCACCGCATACAAAAGACCCTTATTTGGGGCTAACTTAACCGTTGAAACCGTATTAAGGAGTTGGAGAGGGTTTACCTGTGAAGTGCTAGATCCACCTGCATTCTCCTCTCCTTCAAACTCTTGAATAGCATTTAATCTTTCTTGCTTTGGGCATTTCTTGGCCATATGTGGTCCCCCACAAATAAAATAGCCCGCTTCCTTCTTGCCTCCCTTGGACTCGCCTTGTTCAGTCATCTTTTTACCCTTCCCTTCAGATTTCTTAAAATCCTTAGAGGGCCCTTTACCCTTTTTGCTTTCCTGACCCTTCTTCTTGTCACCAATTGGGGCAGTTGGGGTGGGTCTAAAGTCGACTAAGCCCTCCGCAGCAGCAATGGCGAAAGGAAGGTCCTTCACGCCTTGTCTTCGCAACTCGGCATATGCCCACGCTTACAAACCTGACAAAAAGTTGAATAGCTTGTCTGCATCCGACATATCTTTGATGTCCAATATCAAAGAACTGAACTCCCGCACATACTCTCAAACAGAACTCGTCTGTCGAAGCTTCTTGAGTGCTTCTGGTGCAATCCATGCGGTGTTACACGAGTGGAACTGATCCTTTAGTTCCTTCTTTAACATTTCCCAATCATTCATTGGAGGTTTGCCAGCCCTTGTCTCTCCCGACATCTAGGTCACCACCATAGTTTAGCATCACCAGATAAATACATGCTAGTTATGGTTACCTTTTCATGATCTAGAATATGAGCGACCTTGAAATACTGCTCCATATCCCACAAGAAATTCTCCAGTTCTTTGGCGTTATGGCCATCGTTGAACGCCTTAGGTTTTGGAACTTTGATCATCGAAGGGGCCTCATCCACGGCTTGAGGGGTTTGCCACGGCCCTCTTGAGGATACTTATCTCGTCCTCTAGATTCTTCTAGTTTTCCTTCACCAAGTCAATCATGGTGATGAAGTCCTATATCATGGAGGAAAACCGCTATTCCATGTCTTGCAATGTGTCATACCGAACTGTGTTTAAGGCTGCCATTTGCTTGGCCTGACGTGCCACCTGCCCCGCAAGACTCACCGTATCGTTGCTTTGAGGATTCCCGATGAAGTCCTCCAAGCAACTAACTCTTTCATGCAACTCATTCATCATAACGGTTACCAGAATGTCCGTCCTTCTAGGCTCCGATACCAGTTGTCATAGGGGCCAAATTTTTCACCAAAAGTTTGCCAATGTGCGGCACTAAGCCACCCAACCTAGTTAGCCTACCCAAGTGTTTACCCATGATGATCCAATAATCAAACACACAAAACCAACTTACGAAAACCACTTTCCAACCTTTTATTAATTCATAAAAGGAATACAAGTTTTGCCTCATATGGATCACCACACCTCACTTCGTCACTTGTGAGTTGGTGTCTCAAGGCCTCACTATTTATAGACAAAATTTACAATGTGTGGCTGACACCCCCAGCCACTAAGGATCAACTTCAGGACACTATGCATGCTAATAGCCATGTTGCAGTGAATTCCATGATTCTCGGGCGGACTTGGCCCTCTGCACGCCACGTGTGGGCTGTTAACTTCCAGTCGCCTACTGATGCGTGAACATGGGCCACGTGGGGCATAGTCATGGTCTAGCTGTTTTCTGGGCAACTCTCTGGTCGATCCATGTTCGGCCACGACTTCACTCACGTGCCTTCAGAATCTAGCCATTGTGGCCATGTTTTAGAGTTAGCTGTTGAGGCCACCTACTTCTGCGGATCGTGTGCGCACTACTCGCACATGTGGCCTGAGAGTTCGCTCGCTCACCCAACAACCCACGCACATCTGTACGTTCCCTTTTTCATGGGGCCTTGTCTGAACCGAGACTTAGCCCGTACTCAAGCTGTGTCTGCCTGTGTCTTTGTCCACTGGCTTCCCCCGAGTTTCTCCCAAGCTTGTCCGCACGCCCACGCGCACGTCTCACTGCCTGTCTGAGATGCTCGCGCGCCTGTCTGAATGGCCACGAATGCGCACCCACCTGCGTGCACATTTCTCGCCTGACCCACATGCATGGCCAAGGCCACCTTGTGCCTACATGCTGATCCTTTGGGTCTTGTCCAAACCAAGCAAAGGAGGTTACCATATGCCCCCTTGCCTTGGACATGGGCCACCCACGTCCAAGATTTGCCACCACTGACTTAGTTTGAAGTTTGGGGGTCTAACAGTAGGCCACTATCCTACCATCGAAAGTTGATAGGGCAGAAATTTGAATGATGCGTCGCCATCACGATGGCCATACGATCCATCGAGTTATCATGAATCATCAGAGCTACGGGTAAAGCCTGCGTCGACCTTTTATCTAATAAATGCATCCCTTCTAGAAGTCGGGGTTTGTTGCACGTATTAGCTTTAGAATTACTATGGTTATCCTAGTAGTAGGTACCATCAAACAAACTATAACTGATTTAATGAGCCATTCATAGTTTCACAGTCTAAATTAGTTCATACTTACATGCATGGCTTAATCTTTGAGACAAGCATATGACTATTGGCAGGATCAACCAGGTAACATTGCTCTATGACTTCATACCAAATGAACCCGATGGTCAATAAGGTAACGAGATTTGTTCTTGTCGAGGGACTAGATTCGAAACAACCATAGGCCAAGGCCCTTTGTCCTCATAATATTCCGTATCCGAGAGCACAAGCAAAGAACCATGGACCAAGAAAGCCACCTCAAAAGGATTGTTTCAGGGCCATAGTGATTGCTTCAACATCGACCATAAGACCACAGGGCCACAAGGAGGAACAAGGCAACCAAACAAAGCTTACCACACCGGTAGGCAACACAGGAACCAAGGGTCACGCCCAATGACGCTCTTGGGGCAAATTGAAACAAGGTGACATGTCAACAGTTCATTGCCGAAGCAAGGAGCCTGCCAACACGCTCAACCCAAACACCACTCACATGCCAATTATGTACGCTTGGCATAACACCACCAAACATGCTCGTAAACACCATTTAAAATGAGGCCCACGAATGCATCAAGAGGCACCATGGCTGCACTGCTTGACATGAGAACAATATCTTAATCAAGGTAACCAAGCTTCCCCTCCGCAAAGCCAACATTCAACCACAACATTAGCACATAGCAACCAAGAACCACCCATAATGCGCTACATATCTTGGAGGCAACAAGCCTTTTAGTGGCCTCTTGATTGCCCAACGAGGGTTAGCTTTCCCATTGAGGTAACGAAGCCCATGCCAAGCCAACAACGTCAACTTGGCGAGGGTCAAATTTGCCTCGCCCTGCGCATGCAAAACAGGGCCAAGCCATTCCAACCAAGGCAACCAAGCTTCCCCATGCCATGGCAACGCATGATGAGGTCAACATCCCAACCGAGGCAAACACTGCTTCCCCATGTCAAGCCAACAATCCACCATTGCGTTGCATTAAGCATCCAAGAGACACCCAACATGG
>CM046331.1:5789722-5815588 GCA_025403435.1 Artocarpus heterophyllus | reverse complement strand
CCCGCAAGACTCACCGTATCGTTGCTTTGAGTATTCCCGATGAAGTCCTCCAAGCAACTAACTCTTTCATGCAACTCATTCATCATAACGGTTCCCAGAATGTCCCTCCTTCTAGGCTCCGATACCAGTTGTCATAGGGGCCAAATTTTTCACCAAAAGTTTGCCAATGTGCGGCACTAAGCCACCCAACCTAGTTAGCCTACCCAAGTGTTTACCCATGATGATCCAATAATCAAACACACAAAACCAACTTACGAAAACCACTTTCCAACCTTTTATTAATTCATAAAAGGAATACAAGTTTTGCCTCATATGGATCACCACAACACTCACTTCGTCACTTGTGAGTTGGTGTCTCAAGGCCTCACTATTTATAGACAAAATTTACAATGTGTGGCTGACACCCCCAGCCACTAAGGATCAACTTCAGGACACTATGCATGCTAATAGCCATGTTGCAGTGAATTCCATGATTCTCGGGCGAAGACTTGGCCCTCTACACGCCACGTGTGGGCTGTTAACTTCCAGTCGCCTACTGATGCGTGAACATGGGCCACGTGGGGCATAGTCATGGTCTAGCTGTTTTCTGGGCAACTCTCTGGTCGATCCATGTTCGCCCACGACTTCACTCACGTGCCTTCAGAATCTAGCCATTGTGGCCATGTTTTAGAGTTAGCTGTTGAGGCCACCTACTTCTGCGGATCGTGTGCGCACTACTCGCACATGTGGCCTGAGAGTTCGCTCGCTCACCCAACAACCCACGCACATCTGTACGTTCCCTTTTTCATGGGGCCTTGTCTGAACCGAGACTTAGCCCGCACTCAAGCCTTGTCTGCCTGTGTCTTTGTCCACTGGCTTCCCCCGAGTTTCTCCCAAGCTTGTCCACGCCCACGCGCCACATCTCACTGCCTGTTGAGATGCTCGCGCACTGTCGGAATGGCCACAATGCGCACCCACCTGCGTGCACATTTCTCGCCTGACCCACATGCATGGCCAAGGCCACCTTGTGCCTACATGCTGATCCTTTGGGTCTTGTCTGAACCAAGCAAAGGAGGTTACCATATGCCCCCTTGCCTTGGACATGGGCCACCCACGTCCAAGATTTGCCACCACTGACTTAGTTTGAAGTTTGGGGGTCTAACAGTAGGCCACTATCCTACCATCGAAAGTTGATAGGGCAGAAATTTGAATGATGCGTCGCCAGCACGATGGCCATACGATCCATCGAGTTATCATGAATCATCAAGCTACGGGAAAGCCTGCGTCGACCTTTTATCTAATAAATGCATCCCTTCTAGAAGTCGGGGTTTGTTGCACGTATTAGCTTTAGAATTACTATGGTTATCCTAGTAGTAGGTACCATCAAACAAACTATAACTGATTTAAT
This sequence comes from Artocarpus heterophyllus, assembly GCA_025403435.1. NCBI lineage: Eukaryota > Viridiplantae > Streptophyta > Magnoliopsida > Rosales > Moraceae > Artocarpus > Artocarpus heterophyllus. The sequence continues at coordinate 5,814,201 of CM046331.1, read as the reverse complement.
GAGCCATTCATAGTTTCACAGTCTAAATTAGTTCATACTTACACATGCATGGCTTAATCTTTGAGACAAGCATATGACTATTGGCAGGATCAACCAGGTAACATTGCTCTATGACTTCATACCAAATGAACCCGATGGTCAATAAGGTAACGAGATTTGTTCTTGTCGAGGGACTAGATTCGAAACAACCATAGGCCAAGGCCCTTTGTCCTCATAATATTCCGTATCCGAGAGCACAAGCAAAGAACCATGGACCAAGAAAGCCACCTCAAAAGGATTGTTTCAGGGCCATAGTGATTGCTTCAACATCGACCATAAGACCACAGGGCCACAAGGAGGAACAAGGCAACCAAACAAAGCTTTCCACACCGTAGGCAACACAGGAACCAAGGGTCACGCCCAATGACGCTCTTGGGGCAAATTGAAACAAGGTGACATGTCAACAGTTCGTTGCCGAAGCAAGGAGCCTGCCAAACACGCTCAACCCAAACACCACTCACATGCCAATTATGTACGCTTGACATAACACCACCAAACATGCTCGTAAACACCATTTAAAATGAGGCCCACGAATGCATCAAGAGGCACCATGGCTGCACTGCTGGACATGAGAACAATATCTTAATCAGGTAACCAAGCTTCCCCTGGCAAAGCCAACATTCAACCACACATTAGCACATAGCAAACCAAGAACCCCCCATAATGCGCTACATATCTTGGAGGCAACAAGCCTTTTAGTGGCCTCTTGATTGCCCAACGAGGGTTAGCTTTCCCATTGAGGTAACGAAGCCCATGCCAAGCCAACAACGTCAACTTGGCGAGGGTCAAATTTGCCCCGCCCTGCGCAATGCAAACAGGGCAAGCCATTCCAACCAAGGCAACCAAGCTTCCCCATGCCATGGCAACGCATGATGAGGTCAACATCCCAACCGAGGCAAACACTGCTTCCCCATGTCAAGCCACCAATCCACCATTGCGTTGCATTAAGCATCCAAGAGACACCCAACATGGGCAACATACCATGGACACAAGCATCGCAATGACTTCTTGTTGAAGAGACGAGACTCAGCCCATCAGACCGCCGTCGCCATCTCCTCCGATGCCGCCGTAGTGGGAGCCAACCTTCACCCGACGGGGGCTTGGGGCGGCCCTGCCCATGAGCCCCCATGTGCCCCACACCAAGGCCCAAGGTGTGCACCAGTGTGGGCACACAAGGGGGGCAATAGGCATGGGGGGCATGGGGGTAGGGGGTGGACAGGCAGCCCACCCCTAAAATGCTTATTAAGCTTTTTCAGGTCCAGCAAGAAGAGACATGAAAATTTCGAGGAGGTATCATGCCCCTAGAGAATTCTATACTTCGTATTTTGAGGAGATTTTTTGCATGAGTGCTTAGAAAAATGTGATCTTGCTAATGGATTTTTTCCAGAATTTTTTAACATTTAGCAATTTTTTTATTTTTCAAAGGCAAAAAATTGAAAAAATCATAAAAAATAAAATATAAATTAAATTGGTAGATTTTTGTTGGGTTTTGTTCTAAATATTAGGTATGATTTTTAGATGAAATAACATGAATGAGTTTATTGGATGAAAGTTTCAAAATTTTTGAAAAACTTGATTTCGGCCCTTTCATGCTCGTGCTGGGTGCCAGGGCCGCGCACATGGCCACACTGGGGGCCTAGGCCACCCCCCATCTGCATGCAGGGGACCTCGGCCACACGCATCCACTGGGGGACCCCGGCCCAGGCCTTGTACGTGCGACCTTGCTCACGCGGGGGCCCTCAGACATGCCCCATCCGCACGCGGGGTGCCTCGGTCAAGGCGTTGCGCATAGCTCGTCCAAGGCGTTGCGCCCATGGGGGGCCCTTGGCCATGGTCTTGCACTCACGTGGGGCCTCACACATGCACCATCCGTGCACAGAGGTCCTCGGCCAAGGCCTTGCATGTACAGGGCGGCAAGGTCACGTGCGTGCCAGGGCCACACGCCCATCCTCGCACGGGGACCTCAGCCATGCCTCATCCGCACGCTAAGGGCGTCGTCAAGGGTGGGAAAAGCCTCACGTGGCATTCATACGCTTGTAGGGTGGCCTCGTCAAGGGTGTTAGGTGAATGGGGGGTCCTTGTTCCACGCTTAGGCTCATGCCACGCCGTAATAAGCGTGTGTGGGCTCGGGGTGGCCTGGGCGAGGGCCCTTGGGGCCTCGCGGCATGGCGAACTGGTCATGAGGGCATAACTTCTCACTCGGGTGTCCAATTTGGGCAAATGAGGTGTCATTTTTGCATAACTTTTTGAGATCTACGCATCCAGGGCATTGGTTTCTGCTTATTTTCCTTAGATTTTCAGAATTCCTCTTAACACGCCGGTTAGGGACTTGTTCTTATTGTGTTTGAGCATTGAACACCGTGTAACAAGCATGTAGAAGTCCCAACGAATGCCATCACACAAACACGATTAGGAAATCAACCTTCGATGTGCACAAACCATCACTTGGTTAACATATCCATCAGGAATCAAACACCCAACGATTTGGAAGTTTTAAGTTAAGCGTGATGACACTCTTAGGACTTGTGGTCGGCCTGGTGAGCAGTTAACGCCGCGTATCAAGTATGGTTTGATCGTTTTGTAAACCATCACCAACGTATTGTTGTCTGCAATAACGGCCTACTCGCACTTTCAACTTGTGCGGCGCCTCATCCACGGCAAAAAAAGAGGCCAACACTTGGAAGACTATAAAACTTTCTATTTTATTTTGGCCTGGGAGGATACTTGGTAATGCTTATTTCCTGAAACTTACAAACACTTGACAAATTTTTTGTCACTGGGTCTCTGCTACCACGCCTTGGACCCCCGTGGGGCTGTCTTTATAACTCGGGCAACTTATCTTTCACACCTTGCGGGGTTATGCCCTCGATCCACATGGGGTGCACCGTGGCTAGTGTTCGCAAAGTTCACTCCCCAACAGGTTACAACACTTAGAAATTTTTTTGTTCAAGTCTTTGACCACGTGGGGTGCCTAAGCCTCTGTGACTATACAGGGAGAAAAAGAGAGAATTGGGGGAGGGACGAATCAAAGCGACATAGGGCTGAATCTTAGTGGATCATGGTAGCAAGGCCACTCTGCCACTTACAATACCCTGTCACGTACTTAAGTCGTCTGCAATGGATTCTACCCACCGCTCGGTAGGAATTGTACTTCAAGACAGCCCACGCCTCGTCCGCCGTGAGGGCTTCACCAACGACACGTGCCTTTGGGGGCCGAGGCCCTTACTACAGGTAGGCAAACGGGCGACGGGCACTTGCATCGCTTCTAGCCTAGACGCTAACTTAAAGGCGTTTAGTCATAATCCAGAGCACGTTAGCTTCAAGCCACTAGCTTTTCAACCAAGCGCGATGACCAATTGTGCGAATCAACGGTTCCTCTCATACTAGGTTGAATTACTATTAGGACGCTGTCATCAGTAGGGTAAAACTAACCTGTCTCATGATGGTCTAAACCCAGCTCACGTTCCCTATTGGTGGGTGAACAACCCAACACTTGGTGAATTTTGCTTCACAATGATAGGAGGAGCCAACATCGAAGGATCAAAAAGCAACGTCGCTATGAACGCTTGGCTGCCACAAGCCAGTTATCCCTGTGGTAACTTTTCTGACACCTCTAGCTTCAAATTTTGAAGGTCTAAAGGATTGATAGGCTACGCTTTCATGATTCGTATTCGTATTGGAAATCAGAATCAAACGAGCTTTTACCCTTTTGTTCCACACTAGATTTTTGTTCTCGTTGATCTCATCTTAGGACACCTGCATTATCTTTTAATAGTTGTGCCGCCCTAGCCAAACTCCCCACCTGACAATGTCTTTTGCCCAGATCGTCCCACCAAGGCGGGCCTTGGGTCCAAAAAAGAGGGGCAGTGCCCCACCTTCGATTCACGAAATAAGTAAAATAACGTTAAAAGTAGTGGTATTTCACTTTCGCCATTTCTGGCTCCCACTTATACTACACCTCTTAAGTCATTTCACAAAGTCGGATTAGAGTCAAGCTCAACAGGGTCTTCTTTCCCCGTTGATTCTGCCAAGCCCATTGACTCGCCCGTTTACTCGCCCGTTGACTCACACACATGTTAGACTCCTTGGTCTGTGTTTCAAGACGGGTCAAATGGGGAGCCCGCAGGCCGATGCCAGGAGCAGGCAGATGCCAAAGCATGCCGAGATGACGTGCGCTGCCTTCCATGATCACGGGGACGGCGTCTCCATAAGCATATCGACAGCCTGGGCTTGGGCTGCCCCCACAATCTGCATCGGTCTGCTCCCCGAGTCGATCCACAGACCAGTTCTTGCCATTCAACATCCGATCGAGGCACCTCATCGGCCCCCATCCGCTTCCCTCCTGATAATTTCAAGCACTCTTTGACTCACTTTTCAAAGTCCTTTTCATCTTTCCCTCGTGGAACTTGTTTGCTATCGGTCTCTCGTCAATATTTAGCATTGGACAGAAATTACCGCCCGATTGGGGCTGCATTCCCAAAGAATTTGACTCATCGACAGCGCCTCGTGGTACGGCAGGGTCCAGGCATAGCGGGGTTCTCACCCTTTCCGGTGCCCCCTTCCAGGGGACTTGGGCCTAGTTCGTCGCTGAGGATGCTTCTTCAAACTACAATTCAAACGTCGAGTTCACTCGATTCTCAACCTAGGCTGTTCCTGGTTCACTCGCTGTTACTAGGGGAATCCTTGTAAGTTTCTTTTCGTCCGCTTATTGATATGCTTAAACTCAACGGGTAGCCCCGCCTGACATGGGGTCGCGTTGGAAGCACCTACGTTGGGGTGCATCGGGGTCAAGTTTATAAAGACTCTCGATGCTTTTGTCCAGAGAACATGGCAGGGCACCAAATGATCGACGACCAACTATTGCCATAGCAACCGTGATCGAGGACTCAAATTTAGACCAACCGCAAGTCAAGGTCCATGGGAGGCCATCATTCACCACTCGTAGTCCCTATGCACCGTATGGATAGTGTCAAAGGATTTTGGGGGGCAACAGTTGTGACACCCAGGTAGACGTGCCCTCGATTGGATGGCTTCAGGCGCAACTTGCATTCAAAGACTCGATGGTTCACAGGATTTTGCAATTCACTCCAAGTATCGCATTTTGCTACGTTCTTCATCGATGTGAGAGCCAAGATATCCGTTGTCGAGAGTCATTTTTAGACCTAAACGAAACATGACACATCTGCTGCGGTAGGCACCAAATCTAGGGCCATAGTAGAAGCTCGTTTCTTTATGTTTCCTTGACACATTCCACGCCGGGGTTGGTTAGTGGCCGGGAACGCATGGCAAAGCCACACGCACTTGGCATGGGGGGTTCAAGGCACATATGACTACCCCTTGCCCCCAAGTGTTGTAAACCTGTTCACGGGTCTTTCTGCTGGCCAGGTTTTGACAATGATCCTTCCGCAGGTTCACCAACAAAAACCTTGTTACGACTTCTCCTTCCTCTAAATGATAAGGTTCAGTGGACTTCTCGTGACGTCACGGGCAACGAACCGCCTATGTCGCCTCGATCCGAACACTTCACCGAACCATTCAATCGGTAGGAGAGACGGGCGATGTGTACAAAGGGTAGGGACGTAGCCAACGTGAGCTTATGACTCGCTCTTACTAGGAATTTCAAAGATTACCTGGGCCTATCGGCCAAGGCTATAGACTCGTTGAATACATCAATGTAGCATGCGTGCAGCCCAGAACATCTAAGGGCATCACATACCTGTTATTGCCTCAAACTTCCTTGGCCTAAGCGGCCATAGTCCCTCTAAGAAGTTGGCTGCGGAGGGTATCCTCAACATAGCTAGTTAGCAGGCTGAGGTCTCGTTTGTTAACAGAATTAACTAGACAAATCGCTCCACCAACTAAGACTGGCCATGCACCACCACCCATAGAATCAAGAAAGAGCTCTCAGTCTGTCAATCCTTACTATGTCTGGACCTGGTAAGTTTCCCCGTGTTCAGTCAAACTAAGACGCAGGTTTCACTCTTGGTGGTGCCCTTCCGTCAATTCCTTTAAGTTTCAGCCTTGCGACCATACTCCCCCTGGAACCCAAAAACTTTGATTTCTCATAAGGTGCGGGTGGAGTCCTATATGCAACATCCGTCGATCCCTGGTCGGCATCGTTTATGGTTGAGACTAGGACAGTATCTGATCGTCTTCGAGCCCCCAACTTTTGTTCTTGATTAATAAAAACATCCTTGGCAAATGCTTTCATAGTTGTTCGTCTTTCATAAATCTAAGAATTTCACCTCTGACTATGAAATACGAATGCCCCCAACTGTCCCTGTTAATCATTACTCCGATCTCGAAGGCCAATGGAATAGGATCGAAATCCTATGATGTTATCCCATGCTAATGTATACAGAGCATAGGCTTGCTTTGAGCACTCTAATTTCTTCAAAGTAACAGCACCGGAGGCACGACCCGGCCAATTAAGGCCAGTAGCTCATCACCAGTAGAAGGGACAAGCCGACTGGTGCACACCAGAGGCGGACCGATCGATCCTACCCAAGGTCCAACTACGAGCTTTTAAACTGCAACAACTTAAATATACGCTATTGGAGCTGCAATTATCGTGGCTGCTGGCACCATACTTGCCCTCCAATGGATCCTCGTTAAGGGATTTAGATTGTACTCATTCCAATTACCAGACTCATAGAGCCCGGTATCATTATTTATTGCCACTACCTCCCCATGTCAGGATTGGGTAATTTGCGCGCCTATTGCCTTCCTTGGATGTGGTAGCCGTTTCTCAGGATCCCTCTCCAGAATCGAACCCTAATTCTCTGTCACCCGTCACCACCATAGTAGGTGTCACAGGGGCCAAATTTTTCATCGAAAGTCTGCCACTATGAGGCACTAAGCCACCCAACCTAGTCAGCCTACCCAAGTGTTTACCCACGATGATCCGATAATCAAACACACAAAACCATCTTACAGAAACCACTTTCCAACCTTTTATTAATTCACAAAAGGAATACAAGTTTTGGCTCACACGGATCACCACAACACTCACTTCGTCACTTGTGACTTGGTGTCTTAGGGCCTCACTATTTATAGACAAAATTTACAATGTGTGGCTGACACCCCCAACCACTAAGGATCAACTTCGAGACACTATGCATGCTAACAGCCATGTTGCAGCGACTTCCACGATTCTCAGGTGGAGACTTGGCCCTCTACATGCCACGTGCAGCCTGTTAACTTCTAGTCGCCTACTGATGCACGAACATGGGCCACGTGGGGCGTAGTCATGGTCTATCTGTTGGCTGGGCAACTCTCTGGTCGATCCACATTCGCCCACGACTTACACCCACGTACCTTCAGAATCTAGCCATTGTGGCCATGTTTCAGAGTTAGCTGTTCAGGCCACCTGCTTCCGCGGATCATGCGCACACCACTCCCTCATGTGGGCTGAGAGTTCGCTTGCTCACCCAACAGCCCACGCACATCTGCACGTTCCCTTTTCCATGGGGCCTTGTCTGGATCGAGACTTAGCCTGCACTCAAGCCTTGTCTGCCTGTGTCTTTGTCCACTGGCTTCCCCTGAGTTTCTCGCATGCTTGTCCGCACGTCCACGCGCACGTCTCACTTCCTGTTTGAGATGCTCGCATGCTTGTCTGAATTGCCACACCTGTGCACCCACCTACGCGCACATTTCTCGCCTACCCACATGCATGGCCAAGGCCACCTTGTGCCTGCATGCTGATCCTTTGGGTCTTATCTGAACCATGCAAATGAGGTTACCACATGCCCCCTTTCCTTGGACATGCGCCACCCATGTCCAAGATTTGCCATCACTGACTTAGTTCAAAGTTCGGGGGTCTAACAAACCACCCCCAGTGGATGAAGCTGACGCCCTCATTGGTATAGCCTCTAGGTATTCCTGCACTTCTTTCTCAAATTGCCACAAGGTAACGTCCCGCTCCCAAGTAGCACTGTTCTCCTCTTCACCCTTCCATTTCACAAGAAAATCAGTCCGTCGATTCTTCTTGCTCATGCCCATTGTTCGATGAACAAGGATCTTTTCCACCATTTTGTCAAATTGTTTTCTGATAGTGGGTGGAGCCCTCTTCGCCTGTTGCCTTTCATTCAACAACTCCTCCTTGTAAGGCTTTAGAAAACTCACGTGGAACGTTGGGTGCTCTTTTAGTCGAGGCGGTAGCTTTAACTTGTAAGCAACATTCCCAACTTTCTTGATAATTTCAAAGGGACCATCATCCCCTGGAAGAAGCCCATGATGCACTACTTTGCTGGTCAATTTCAGCAACACCATGTGACCAACATTGAACTCGACTTGGCGCCTATGCTGATCAGTATATTTCATCATGCGTCTGGCTGCTTTCATCAAACTGTCTCGGGCCTGTAGTATCAACTCCTGCTTCTCTTCGACAAAGCGATAGGCTACTGGATAGCTAACTCGCCCTTTGGAACGAGCAACCTCCAATGGGGTCAGGGGCTGATGTTCGAGTGCAAGCTCTGTTGGACTCATTCTGGTTGCAGAACTCTGATGTAAGTTGTAGGAGAATTGGGCCACATCAAGTAAATCTAGCCAATTCTTTTGACTCGCTGAGACATAATGCCTTAAAAATTCTTCCAATAAAGCATTAATACGCTCCGTTTGGCTGTCAGTCTGTGGATGGTTAGCCATAGAACACTTTAACTCAGAACCTATCAAGTTAAAAAGAGCCGTCCAAAACTTTCCAGTGAACCTTGAATCACGATCAATAACTATGTCTTCAGGCACACCGAAATATTTCACCACATTCTTGAAAAAGAGCTCTGTCGCCACGATAGTTGAGCACTCATGTGGGGCTGCAATGAACACTGCAGAGTTTGAAAACCAATCTACAACGACCAACACTGACCGCATACCTTGGATTGAAGGGAACCCCAAAATGAAATCCATAGATACTGATTTCCATGGCTTTTCTGGCACTGAGAGTGGCTATAATAGCCCGGCTACCTTCCTTCTTTCCGTCTTGTCTTGTTGGCACACCAAACAAGTCTTCACATATAGCTCAGCATGCTCCTCCATGTTGGGCCAATAATAGCTGTAGGTTAGGAGTGCCATCATCCGTTCTCTCCCTAGATGTCCCGTCCATTGAGGGTCATGCGTCTCCCGCAAAAGTTCTTTTCTCAAGCCACCCGAGTTAGGAATAAATAATCGATTAAGTCAAATTGACTGGTCCAGCTCAGCTTGCTGTTTCATTCGATCAAGAAAAGTTGACTGCACTACCATTAATGCAGCCACATAGTCCTGCACCTCCTTGCGACTCAAGGCGTCAGCGATTTGGTTTTGCTTGCTTGGTTTATGTTCCCACACAAAGTCAAATTCCACCAGGAATTCCTGCCATCGGCCTTGTTTTGGGGTTAACTTCTTCTGGGTCTTGAAATAAGTGTTTACCACATTGTCCGTCAACACTTTGAACTTCGTTCCTAGCAAGTAATGGCTCCAAGTGTCAAGGTAGTGCACCACTGCCGTCATTTCCTTCTCGTGGGCTGAGTACCGCTGCTCAGCATCCTTAAGCTTCCTACTTTCATAAGCCATAGGATGGCCATCCTGCATGAGCACTCCATCAAGAGCTCGGTCTGATGCATCTGTGTGTACCTCAAATGGAAGCTCAAAATCTGACAATCTCAAGACTAGTTCCGAGGTAACTGTTGCCTTTAGCTTCTCGTAGGCTTCTTGGCATGCGTCTGTCAATGCCCACTTTTGCTCCTTTCTCAGCAAATCTGTCAAAGGGCTTGCCTTCTTTGAATACCCTTTGATGAACCGTTGATAGTAATTTGCCAAACCAAGAAAATAACGCAAGTCTGGCACCTTCGTTGGCACAGGCCAATCAATGATTGCCTTCACCTTATCCTCGTCCATCCGAATATTGCCTTTGAAAATCTAATGGCCCAAGAATTTGATTTCTTGCCTCACATTTTTCTTTCTTCACAAATAACTTGTATTCTCTAAGCCGTGAGAATACTTGCCGCAAGTGATTAACATGATCCACCAAGGATCCCAAGTAAACAACAATATCATCTAAATAAACAACCACAAACCGATCAAGAAATTCATAGAGTACCTCGTGTTGGAAAAACAAGTGAAAGGTGCGCAGCGAAAATTTAATTAATTTATAAATATTAGAGTATTTTTCCAAAACACAAGTTTGACATGCTATATGTGTAAATTAAATAGATCTTACTAACCTTTATGTACCGAAGAACCTCCGCGACCTGTGTAGAGAAGTAACATTCCAGAAGAGCCTCAATCAACTGGTCTTCTTTGCTATTCTATATCCACAACTGGAGTGAGTGTGGGCTCACACATACAGCTCTTCCACTGGTGACTCTCCTTCCAACCAATTGAGAGAACCCAAAGCTAGTGTTCGTGATTTGTGAATAAAAGCTTTCAGGGAGTTTTCAGATGCTCACCAGAAGAGTATCACTCTTAATCTCTCAATCGATCTGAGTAAATCATGAGACTCACTCCCTTTATATAGCAATTGGTCCAGGGGTCAGCCCTTATCAGATTAGGTCTCAAAAATTCAAAACAAAATCAAGTTTAGATGAATATCTAATAAGATCTGCGTGAAAACGAGTGATCTTATCGCTCACTAATCGGCAGGCTAAACAGCCTAATCGGTAGGCCGAACAGGCCCCATCGGCAAGCCAAACATGTCATTCGATAGGCCAAACTCGCGTGTAAAAATCTTCGCGAATCTTTTATTTTTCACTCGAGATTCTATAGGATAAAGTCTCAGTTTTGATTCAAATAACCCAATAGAAAGTTACCTGATCAAAACGAACTTTTATCAAGATAATCTCTAAAAAAATAAATCAATTCACAATAATTCTACAAGTTCATCTTGATCTAATTTGTCCAAAATTAAATCAACCGATAAACAGACAAGAATTATCCGATCCCAATAATTCAACAAGTTTATCTTAAATTAATTTAATTACAAAATTAATTTAACCAATAAATAGACATGAATTATTTGATTCTTTCCAATTTTAAACCAATCTGATAAATCTGACAAAAGTCACCAATTATTGAAAAAGCACGCCGTGTCGTTACGGGATTTTGTGAGCTAGCAAAGGGGAACAAAATGGACCTATAAAGTTTAAGCTCACGATAATTATGAAACCCAATATCCCAGATATACATTTCACAATTATCAACTCCAACGCTACTCCACTAAAAGCTTGGAGCTGCACTCTCAAACTTTATAGAATTACGAAGCTCGTACAGCTAAGTCTCCATGACATATCAAAGTGTATCGTATCCCCATACGATAATCCACAATCGGCTTAAGGACAAGTTTTGTCTTACCTTCCCGATTATTTTTATCTTACATTCCATTATCTCACCATCAGAAAACTTACTATCAAAGATAGTATACCATTTGGTTACACCTATGTATCCAAATGGTTGAGCGCTCCAGTTTTCCAATTACAGGATAACGCATATAAGGGGATATCATTACTCCTAAAGAGGAGCTATGGATTTCATATCTATGAATAACAAGTATACGCTATCAAGAGTCATGCCTCCAATGTAGCGGCATGCATACCACTATTGAGATGTGGGTGTCACCCTTTGGTGCATCAAAAGACACAAGTCGAGACAACGAGCCCACTATTAATCTCAGGATTAAGATACAATACAAATGATTCTCTAAAGTGAATTGATTTGCCGAGACAGAATTATTAATCCAAATCAATTCACTTTATGTCCCGATCCAACACATCGTCACATATGACAACGTGCCAATGTTTCTAGTCACGGAGTCCAACTCTGATGGTCAAGACAAACCATCTCCCAAAAGGGATATTGACAACATAACAATCTTTACATGAATAAAGCGCCCAACTTTATTCCCTCGATTACGGATCATATGTTTTAGACCGTCACCTTAAGAATCGTGTCTTCCACATAATCAGTCCATCATATGCCCAATTCTTATGGTTTAGACTGACAGTCTCAGACTACTGTTTGCTTATCATACATTCAACAAATATGAACATAAAGAGGACAACATTTGGCATATATAAATGAATAAATTCTTTATTGATAAAATTGTCTCTAAAAACATATTACATTTTTGCTCCTTAGGGCATACGTGTCTAGCAATCTCCCACTTGCACTAAGTGAGTAAATACGACAAATTTCGCATCCCCATAGCCTCCACATGCCTCTCAAAGACTCTCCGAGTAAGTGTCTTAGTAAATGGATCAGCTAAATTGTCCTCCGACGCGATCTTGCACACCGTGACATGCCCGCCCTCAACGAAGTCCTTTATCACATGATACTTCCAATCAATATGCTTACTCTTCTTGTGAAATCTTGGCTCCTTAGCATTGGCTACGGCCGCACTGTTATCACAGTAAAGTGATACCGCCTTATCCATACCAGGAACTACTTCAAGATCCCCAAAGAACTTGCGGAGCCACACTGCTTCTTTCGAAGCATCACTAGCTACCACATACTCGGCCTCCATCGTTGAATCTGAAGTGCAATCTTGCTTCACACTTCTCCAACTGATGGCACCGCCGCCCAGAGTAAACACAAAACCTGAAGTCGATTTCCTAGAATCCAGACAGGATTGAAAATCTAAATCGTTATATCCTAGAGGAGTCAAGTCCTCACCAGAATACACTAGCATATACCCTTGAGTCCTTCGTAGGTACTTGAAAATATGCTTTACCGTAACCTTGTGGTTCGGTCCTAGATCCGCCTGAAATCGACTTACAATCCCAACCGCATAGCTTATATCTGGTCGTGTGCAAAGCATGGCATACATGAGACTACCCACTGCCGAAGCATAAGGCACCTTCTTCATGTATTCTCTTTCTTCATAAGACTTTGGAGAGTCTTTCTTAGAAAGAGTAATTCCAAACCTAGATGGTTGCCCACCTTTCTTGGAATCCTGCATTGCAAACCTCCTGAGAATTATATCTATGTAGCCAGCCTGTGCCAAAGCTATCATTTTGTTCTTCCTATCCCGAAAGATCTGGATACCGAGAACAAAATTAGCCTCACCCAAGTCCTTCATGTGAAACTACTTGGTCAACCATAATTTGACCGATGACAATGCCCCAACGTCATTGCCAATTAGCAGAATGTCATCTACATAGAGTAGTAGAAAAACCACCTTCCCATCTTTAATGTGTTTATAAACACATGGTTCATCTACATTTTTTGAGAACCCATAAGTCTTGATCACTTGATCAAATCTTATGTTCCAAGAACGAGAAGCATGCTTAAGTCCATAAATTGACTTTAACAGCTTACAAACCTTACCCTCTTGACCCGCGACCTTGAACCCGTCTGGTTGTTCCATATAAATGGACTCATCAAGATAGCCATTTAGAAAGGCCATCTTGACATCCATCTGTCAAATCTCGTAATTGAGAGCGACAGCTATGGACAAGAGAATCCGGATGGACTTAAGCATGGCTACAGGCGAAAAGGTTTCCTCATAATTGATTCCTTCCTTTTGCGTATAACCCTTAGCTACCAGTCTAGCCTTAAAGGTTTCAACCTTTCCATCTATTCCTCTTTTCCTCTTGTAGATCCATTTACACCCTGTGGGTTTTACCCCTTTGGGAAGATCCACAAGTTCCCAGACCCGATTAGTCTCCATAGACTTCATCTCTATGTTCATGTCCTCTGTACAGAGTTTTGAATCAACATCCTCCATAGCTTCTGCGTAAGTATAAGGATCCCTGTCATGTTCATCCGGTTCAGCCAAGTAAACCTCCCATTGAACATATACCTTTCAGGTTGACGCCTGATCCACCCACTACGCCGAAGCCCCTGAGGTTGTTGTTGAGGTTTGTTTGGTTTTTCTACACTGATTGGAACAGTTTCATTCAAAACCTCCAGAGTGATCTGATCACTCCTTAACTCCTCAAGCACCACTTTGCTTCGAGGTTTAAAGTCGTCCATGTAACTCTCTTCAAGGAAAGTTGCATTAGCAGAGACCTTGACTTTATTTTCCTTCGGGTTATAAAAATAACCCCCTTTAGTCCCTTTTGGATATCCTACAAACACACAAACTTCCGAACGTGCTTCCAACTTACTCGGATCCTTAAACAGAACATGACCCGGACATCCCCATATGCAAATATGGTTTAAGGATGTCTTCCTTCTTGTCCACAACTCGTGAGGAGTTTTAGGGGCCTATTTTGAAGGCACATTGTTCAAAAGATAACATGCAGTTTGTAGTGCATATCCCCAAAAGGATAAAGGTAATGATGAATAACTCACCATGGACCTGACCATGTCCAACAAAGTCCTATTTCTTCTATTCGCTATGCCATTCTACTACGGAGTGCCCGGCGCAGCCAAATGGGATAAAATCGCATTCTCTAACAAGTGTCCCAAGAACTCATCAAAAAGGTATTCTCCACCTCGATCGGATCCAAGTGCCTTTATGGGTCTACCCAATTACTTTTCCACTTCAACCTGAAACTCCCTAAACTTGTCAAAAGTTTCGCTTTTGTGGTGCATCAGGCACACATACCCATATCTTGAGTAATCGTCAATAAAAGTGACGAAGTACTCATATCCTCCTCATGCCTGGATGTTCATCGGTCCGCAAACATCACTATGCACAAGTTCTAGAACCCCTTCGACCCTATTGCCTTTAGACTCTTATGGTCTTTTGGTCATTTTACCCTCCAAACAAGATTCACATTGAGGTATAGATTCTACCTTTAAGTGACTTAAAGGTCCATCCCTTACCAATCTTTGAATCCTATTCAGGTTAATGTGACCAAGGCACAAATGCCAAAGATAAGTCTTATTAGAGTGAGAAGGTTTAAGTCTTTTAGAGTTATTATCATTCATTTCAGCATTAAGCAATAAGTCCATCTTAGGCTTGATAAAATATAGATTATTTTGCATCCATCCAGAATAGATAAAAGATTTGTTTTTACGAATCACCACTTTTTCATTAAAAGATACCGCATAGGAGTCTTTAAATAAACAAGATACAAAAATTAAATTCCTTTTAAATTTAGGAACATAAAAACAATCTTGCAAAAATAAATTCCTATAATTATCAAAGTAAAGATGGACATCTCCCACTGCTTTCGCTGAGACCAATGATCCATTGCCCATCCGAAGTGTGAAGTCTTCATGTAGCAGACTTCCCGTTTCTTTGAACCACTGTAGAGGAACACAAACATGATTAGTTGCATCAGAATCTATGACCCAAATGTCACTGGATTCCTCATCCAAACAAGTTTCTAAATATAGAAGATCACACCTACCTCCCTTGGAAAGGAAGTCCTTGCAATGCTTCTTGATTTGCCCGACCTTTCCACAAAAGAAGCACTTTAGCTTCTTTGGGTTCTTCTTCTTCTTCTTCTTGCTCTTGTTAGCAGCAAGAATAGAAGACTTCCCGTTCTTGGCCTGTTGCTTCTTTCCATTTCTAGAGTTAGAATTGGAACCAAAATCAGCTACCATGTTGGCCTCTCCACCAGCAGGAGACTCCCTGATCAGCAGTTCAAACTCCTGTAACTGTTTCATCAGTTCTGTTAAGGTCATATCCTGTCTATTGCTTAAATTAAAAGTAGCTCTAAATGGAATAAATTCATTAGACAGAGTCTCAAAGACCATAGTCATTTGAGTTTCAGCATCGATGTCGGCTCCATTGGTTTGAGCCTCAGTGAGGTAACCCATGACCAACATCATGTGCTCCTTTACAGATGTCCCCGGCCTCTATCTACAGTTTAAGAGTTTCTAAAGTGCCCCTTTCCGCTTTGTTATGGCCTGGCCTCCAGACATGTCCTCAAGATTATCCACGATCTGCTTCGTAGTCTCAAAATCTTGATGTTGAGCCTGCAACACATTATTCATGCTGGCCATAACATAGCAGCAGGCCTGATCATTAGCATATTTCCAGCGGTCATATGCTTGGAATTGCTCATTAGATGAGTCTCCTGTAGGCTCAGGAGGACAAGGGGTTGTCAGTATATATTTTAGTTTCTCAAAGGATAGGACGATATCTAGGTTCCGTTTCCAATCGTTATAATTCTCACTAGTTAACAGGTTTTTGTCAAGTATCGATGATAAACCGTTTTTAGACATTTTCAATCTGCAGTAAAGAATCATATACCAAACATAAGCAAACATATAATAATTTTGTAAGATAACACAATTATGTAAAATTATACAAATATGTTTATGTGTCAAAACCTTGAAAATATCACGACCTTACAACGATAATTCTCAACTCATAATTCAACAAGCTCCTAGGGGAGTAATGTCAAATTCAATCAGGAACACGGATCCCCTCCTGATTAATATATGCCATCTAGGACCCGAATGATCCAGCATATATTAATAATCGTTTCTTTGGCCATTAATTTTATTAACAGAGCTCCTAGGGAAGGTTAATAATAAAATTAACGTGAGTGTATAACCATCGTTTCAATATTTTATCCATGGTTTATAATCACCACCTAGGGGTGTGCAACCATAAATCATGCTAAAATACCTTATCCTCTCAGAGATCCAAACTGGTACATGATAGAAATCCCTTCCTAGGGGTCGGGAACACCATGTTCTTCCTATGGACCAATGATGGAGGCCTTAGGTTCTCTCTTCGAAAAACTTCTCCCACTCAATCTTTTGAAGTCAAGGTTTTATTTTAAAATTATGCATGAACAATTTTAATATGAGTGGCACTTCCTATTCTATATGACATGTTATCAATATACATGGCAAACCATATTATAATGCAGACAAGCAAAGCAATCAACCAAAGCTACAAGCAAAATAATAATAACCGTAATATTATGGCTCCATCCTAGAGAATAGAAAACTAAGATTACAAGAGAATAATCGAGACATATATCGATTCTTCTTCCTTGAATCCTCAAGTTGTATCCTTCTTCATGCAATACCCATCTTCAAGTTTTCAATCTCGTATGAATCAAATACTTCATATTTTTGGTCATATCCAAATTTAATGTTTCTCAAAATCGTCTCAAAAATAAAATTAAAACTGCATTGCAAAAATTGCATCTTTTTTGGAAATTTTCCAACTCTCGGTCGGCAGGCCGATTTGGGTGATCGGCCTGCCGGTCATGCGTCATCGGCCTGCCGATCCATGAAAGTTTGGCATGCCAAACTGGAAGTTCGCCCTACCGACAGAGCCAGCCTATTTCTGCCCCACTGTCGACCTATCGAACCACACGTTCGCCCTGCCGATCTATGACCATCGGCCTGCTGAACTGGAGGGTTTGGCATGCCGACCGAGTAGAAATCTCCTGTTCAAGAAAATACAATTTTAATGCAATTCATCAATTTTATTTTTAACAATTCAAAAATATAAAATTAGAAACACAGGAAATACCTGGGTGCACCATCATCAATCTACTAGATCCGTCTTCTCCGAATAATTATTTAATTACAAAATCCTTACAAATTTTAAATTAAACAATTATTCTTAGACGGAGATGATAGTCCGCCATCTAATTACATGAAAAACCTACATACACATTCTAACCTCTAAGGAACCATAATCGGCATTAATTAATTAATAAATAATTAAATAACAATTTAATCAACCATAATTAATTAATAAACATTCACCACATAATCCATGACAACATATATTAATATAGAAACCTATTGTGCCATCTCTCTATAAAATTAAATTCAAGCATAGGAGAGATTAAGATCACAAAATTTACATATATAACATGATCACAAACTTGTAATTTATATAAAAACCTTGGCTCTGATACCAATTGTTGGAAAAACAAGTGAGAGGTGCGCAGCGGAATTTTAAAAATTTTAACATCAGAGTAATTTTTCAAAACACAAGTTTGACATGCTATATGTGTAAATTAAATATATCTTACTAACCTTTGTATACCGAAGAACCTCCACAACCTATGCAGAGAAGTAACATTCTAGAAGAGCCTCAACCAACTAGTCTTCTTTGTTATTCTTTATCCACAACCGGAGTGAGTGTGGGCTCACACGTACAGCTCTTCCACCAGTGACTCTCCTTCCAACCAATTGAAAGAACCCAAAGCTAGTGTTTGTGATTTGTGAACAAAAGCTCTGAGGGAGTTTCCAGATGCTCACTAGAAGAGTATCACTCTTAATCTCTCAATTGATCTGAGTAAATCATGAGACTCACTCCCTTTATATACCGATTGATCCTGGGGTCAGTCCTTATCTGATTGGGTCTCAAAAATTTGAAACGGAATCAAGTTCGGATCAATATCTGATAAGATCCACATGAAAATGTGTAATCTTATCGCTTGCTAATCGACAGGCCAAACAGCCTATTCGGCAGGCCGAACAAGCCCCATTGGCAAGCCGAACATGTCATTCGGCAGGCCAAACTCCCACAAAAAAATCTTTGCGAATCTTTTATTTTCCACCCGAGATTCTATAGGATAAAGTCCCAGTTTTGATTCAAATAACCCAATAGAAAGTTATCTGATCAAAAAAAACTTTTATCAAGATAATATCTAAGAAAATAAATCAATTCACAATAATTCTACAAGTTTATCTTGATCTAATTTATCCAAAATTAAATCAATCGATAAAAAGACAAGAATTATCCGATCCCAATAATTCAACAAGTTTATCTTAATTAATTTTATTACAAAATTAATTCAACTGATAAACAGACATGAATTATTTGATTCTTTCAAATTTTAAACCAATCTGATAAATCCGACATAAGTCACCAAATATTGGAAAAGCACGCTGTGTCGTTACAGGATTTTGTGAGCTAGAAAAGGGGGACCAAAATGGACCTATAAAGTTCAAGCTCATGATAATTATGAAACCCAATATCCTAGATATACATTTCACAATTATCAACTCCAACGCTACTCCACTAAAAGCTTGGAGCTACACTCTCAAACTTTATAGAATTACGAAGCTCGTACAGCTAAGTCTCCATGACATATCAAAGTGTATCGTATCCCTATATGATAATCCATAATCGGCTTAAGGACAAGTTCTATCTTACCTTCCCGATTATTTTTATATTACGTTCCATTATCTGACCATCAGAAAACTTACTATCAAAGATAGTACACCATTCGGTTACACCTATGTATCCAAATGGTTGAGCACTCCAGTTTTCCAATTACAGGATAACGCATATAAGAGGATATCATTACTCCTAAAGAGGAGCTATGGATTCCATATCTATGAATAACAAGTCTACGCTATCAAGAGTCATGCCTCCAACGTACCGGCATGCATACCTCTATTGAGATGTGGGTGTCACCCTTTGGTACGTCAAAAGACACAAGTCGAGACAACAGGCCCACTATTCATCCCAGGATTAAGATACAATACAAATGATTGTCTAAAGTGAATCGATTTGTTGAGATAGAATTATTAATCCAAATCAATTCACTTTATGTCCCGATCCAACACATCGTCACCTATGACAACATGCCAATGTTTCTATTCATGGAGTCCAACTCTGATGGTCAAGACAAACCATCTCCTAAAAGGGATATAGACAACATAACAATATTTACATGAATAAAGCGCCTAACTTTATTCCCTCGATTATGGGTCATATGTTTTAGACCGTCACCTTAAGAATCATGTCTTTCGCATAATCAGTCCATCATATGCCTTATTCTTAAGGTTTAGACTGACAATCTCAGACTACTATTTGCTTATCATACATTCAACAAATATGAACGTAAAGAGGACAACATTTAGTATATATAAATTTATAAATTCTTTATTGATAAAAAATGTCTCTAAAAACGTATTACATTAGTACTCCTTAGGGCATACATGTCTAACAAAGGCTACAATCATGCCTCATCTATTGGGTATGTTGGTAAATGAGGAATGAAATCCTTGTTTTATTCACGCTAACTTCTCTGGACAAGTCGAGAGTAAGTTAGAGATGTAATTGGCTAAGTAATTTAAAAATAGGTTGAAAAAGGGCGAGATTACCTACGTTGCAGCCCTTGTGGAAATCAAACTAGATAAGGTCGTGGAGGTGCCTGACGAAGTTGCAACGGTGTTGGAGTAGTTCTTAGATGTGATGCCCTCAGAGCTGCCAAAGGAATTACCACCGAGGCGAGCGGTTGACCACAAGATCGAGCTGGAGCCAGGTGCCAGGCCGCCAGCCCAAGCCCCTTATCGGATGGCCCCATCAGAGTTGGTCGAGCTGAGTAGTCAGCGTAACGAGTTGCTGAATGCCGGTTTCATACAACCATCAAAAGCCCCTTATGGTGCCCTTGTGCTATTTTAGAGGAAGCAGGATGGCTCATTGCAGATGTGCATAGACTATCGGGCCCTTAATAATGTGACCGTCAAGAATAAGCACCCGGTCCCCAATGCAGTGGATTTGTTCGACCGATTGGCAGGTGCATCATACTTCACAAAGCTGGACCTACGGTCAGGCTATTGGCAGGTGCGGATAGTCGAGAGGGATGAGCCCAAGACGGCTTGTGTGACGAGGTATGGTTCATTTGAGTTTTTGGAGATGCCTTTTGGCTTAACCAATGCCCCTGCCATGTTTTGCAACTTAATGAATGAGGTACTCTATGAATTTCTTGATCGGTTTGTGGTTATTTATTTGGATGATACTATTGTTTACTCGGGATCCTTGGTGGATCATGTTAATCACTTGCGGCAAGTATTCTCACGGCTTAGAGACTACAAGTTATTTGTGAAGAAAGAAAAATGTGAGTTTTGCACGCAATAAATAAAATTCTTGGGCCATTGGATTTCCAATGGCAATATTCCGATGGACGAGGACAAGGTGAAGGCAATCATTGATTGGCCTGCGCCAACGAAGGTGCCAGACTTGCATTCTTTTCTTGGTTTGGCAAATTAATAGCGACGGTTCATCAAAGGGTATTCAAAGAAGGCAAGCCCTTTGACAAATTTGCTGAGAAAGGAACAAAAGTGGGCATGGACAGACGCATGCCAAGAAGCCTTTGAGAAGCTAAAGGCAGCAGTTGCCTCAGAACCAGTCTTAAGATTGTCGGATTTTAAGCTTCCATTTGAGGTACACATGGATGCATCAGACCGAGCTCTTGCTGGAGTGCTCATGCAGGATGGCCACCCTGTGGCTTATGAAAGTAGGGAGCTTAAGGATGCTGAGCAGCGGTACTCAGCCCATGAGAAGGAAATGATGGCAGTGGTGCACTTCCTTGACACTTGGAGGCTTTACTTGCTGGGAACAAAGTTCAAAGTGTTGACGGACAATGTGGCGAACCCTTATTTCAAGACCCATAAGAAGTTAACCCCAAAATAGGCCCGATGGTAGGAATTCCTGGCGAAATTTGACTTTGTGTGGGAACATAAACCAGGCAAGCAAAACCGAGTCGCTGACGCCTTGAGTCACAAGGAGGTGTAGGGCTATGTGGCTGCATTGATGGCAGTGCAGTCAACTTTTCTTGATTGAGTGAAACAACAAGCTGAGGTGGACCAGGCCTATGTTCATCTCAAGAAGGAAGTACGAGAAGGAGTAGTGAGGCGTTATTGGGAAGATGACGGACTCCTTTATGCCAAAGGTAACCGATTATTTATTCCTAACTCAAGTGGCTTGAGACAGGAACATTTATAGGAGACGCATGACCCTCAATGGGTGGGACATCCGGGGAGAGAACGGATGATGGCACTCCTAACCTATAGCTATTATTGGCCCAACATGGAGGAGGATGTTGAGCTGTATGTGAAGACTTGTTTGGTGTGCCAACAAGACAGGACGGAAAGAAGGAAGGTAGCCGGACTGTTACAGCCACTCCCGGTGCAAGAAAAGCCATGGAAATCAGTATCTATGGATTTCATTACAGGGTTCCCTTCAATCCAAGGTTTGCATTCAGTGTTGGTCCTCGTAGATTGGTTCTTGAAGTATGCAGTGTTCATTGCAGCCCCACATGAGTGCTCAACTATCGTGGCGGCAGGGCTCTTTTTCAAGAATGTGGTGAAATATTTTGGTGTGCCTGAAGACATAGTCAGTGATCGTGATTCAAGGTTCACTGGTAAGTTTTGGACGGCTCTCTTTAAATTGATAGGTTCTGAGTTAAAGTTTTCTAGGCTAACCATCCATAGAATGACGACCAAACGGAGCGTATTAATGCTCTATTGGAAGAATTTTTAAGGCATTATGTCTTGACGAGTCAAAAGAATTGGCTAGATTTACTTGATGTGGCCCAATTCTCCTACAACTTACATCGAAGTTCTACAACTAGAATGAGTCCAGTAGAGCTTGCACTCGGACATCAGCCCTTGATGCCATTGGAGGTGGCACGTTCCAAAGGGTGAGTTAGTTGTCCAACAGCCTATCGCTTTGTGGAAGAGAAGCAGAAGTTGATACTACAGGCCCGAGATAGTTTGATGAAAGCAGCCTGGCGCATGAAGAAGTATGCTGATCAGCACAGGTGCCAAGTTTAGTTCAATGTTGGTGACATGGTGTTGCTAAATTGACCCCACAGATTTGGAAGAAGATAAGCAGCAAAGCAGTGCATCGTGGGCTTCTTCCAAGGTACGATGGTCCCTTTGAAATTATTAAGAAAGTTGGGAATGTTGCTTACAGGTTAAAGCTACCACCTCGACTAAAAGTGCACCCCACATTCCACGTGAGTTTTCTAAAGCCTTACAAGGAGGACTTGTTGAACGAAAGGCAACAGGCGAAGAGGGCTCCACCCACTATCAGAAAACAATTTGACAAACTGGTGGAAAAGATCCTTGACCATCGAACAATGGGCATGAGCAAGAAGAATCGACAGACTGATTTTCTTGTGAAATCGAATGGTGAAGAGGAGAACAGTGCTACTTGGGAGCGGGACATTACCTTGTGGCAATTTGAGAATGAAGTACAAGAATATCTCGAGGCTATACCAACGAGGGCGTCGACTTCATCCGGTGGGGGTGGTTTGTTACACCCCTGAAGTATGAACTAAGTTAGTGGTGGCAAATCTTGGACGTGGGTGGCCCATGTCCGAGGCAAGGGGGCATGTGGTAACCTCCTTTGCATGGTTCAGACAAGACCTAATGGATCAGCATGTAGGCACAAAGTGGCCTTGGCCATGCATGTGGGTCAGGCAAGAAATGTGCACGCTGGTGGGTGTGCATGCGTGGCAATTCAGACAGGCGCATGAGCATTCAGACAGGCATGCGCGCATCTCAGACAGGCAATGAGACGTGCGCATGGGCATGTGGACAAGCATGCGAGAAACTCAGGGGAAGCTAGTAGACAAAGACACAGGCAGGCAAGGCTTAAGTGCGGGCTAAGTCTCAGTTCACACAAGGCCCCACAGAAAAGGGAACGTGAAGATGTGCGTGGGCTATTGGGTGAGCGAGCGAACTCTCAGCCCACGTGTACGAGTGGTGCGCACATGATCCACGGAAGCAGGTGGCCTCAACAGCTAACTCTGAAACATGGCCACAACGGCTAGATTATGAAGGCACGTGGGCGTAAGTCGTGGGTGAATGTGGATCGACCAGAGAGTTGCCCAACCAATAGCTAGAGCATGACTACGCTCCACGTGGCCCATGTTCATGCATCAGTAGGCGACTGGAAGTTAACAGGCTGCACGTGGCGCGCAGAGGGCCAAGTCTCTGCCTGAGAATCGTGGAAGCCGCTGCAACGTGGTTGTTAGCATGCATAGTGTCCTGAAAGTTGATCTTTAGTGGCTGTGGGTGTCAGCCACATGTTGTAAATTTTGTCTATAAATAGTGAGGCCCTGAGACACCAACTCATAAGTGACGAAGTGAGTGTTGTGGTGATCCATGTGAGGAAAAACTTGTATTCCTTTTGTGAATTAATAAAAGGTTGGAAAGTGGTTTCCGTAAGTTGGTTTTGTGTGTTTGATTATCGGATCATCGTGGGTAATCACTTGGGTAGGCTGACTAGGTTGGGTGGCTTAGTGCCGCACAGTGGCAGACTTTCGGTGAAAAATTTGGCCCCTGTGACACCTACTATGGTGGTGACCGATGACAGGGAATTAGGGTTCGATTCTAGAGAGGGAACCTAAGAAATGGCTACCACATCCAAGGAAGGCAGCAAGCGCACAAATTACCCAATCCTGACACGAGGAGGTAGTGACAATAAATAACAATACCGGGCTCTACGAGTCTGGTAATTGGAATGAGTACAATCTAAATCCCTTAACAAGGATCCATTGAAGGGCAAGTCTGGTGCCAGTAGCCGCAGTAATTCTAGCTCCAAAGCATATATTTAAGTTGTTGCAGTTAAAAAGCTCGTAGTTGGACCTTGTGTTGGGTCGATCGGTCTGCCTCAGGTGTCCATCGGTCGGCTCGTCCCTTCTATCGACGATGCCCTCCTGGCCTTGATTGGCTTGGTCGTGCCTCCGGTGCTGTTACTTTGAATAAATTAGAGTGCTCAAAGCAAGCCTATGCTTTGTATACATTGGCCTTTGGGATCGGAGTAATGATTAACAGGGACAGTCGGGGGCATTCGT
>CM046331.1:5722222-5784722 GCA_025403435.1 Artocarpus heterophyllus | reverse complement strand
AAAAATCTAAAGAAAATAAGCAGAAACCAATGCCCTGGACGCGTAGATCTCAAAAAGTTGTGTGAAAACGACACCTCATTTGCCCAAATCGGACACCCAAGTGAGAAGTTATGCACTCACGACCCGTTCGCCATGCCGCAAGGCCCCATGGGCCCTTGCCCGGGCCACCCCAAGCCCACACACGCTTATTATGGCGTGGCACGAGCCTAAGCGTGGAACAAGGCCCCCCTATTGGCCTAACACCCTTGACGAGGCCACCCTGCACACGTATGAACACCGCGTGGGGCTTTGCCCACCCTTGATGACGCCCTTAGCACGTGGATGGGGCATGGATGAGGCCCCCGTGCGAGGATGGGCGTGTGGCCCTGGCATGTGCATGACCTTGCCGCCCTGCACTCGCAAGGCCTTGGCCAAGGACCGCCGCAGGCAGATGGTGCATGTGCGAGGCCCCACGTGCGCACAAGGCCATGGCCGAGGGCCCCCCGTGGGCGCAAGGCCTTGGACGAGCACGTGCAAGGCCTTGATCGAAGCACCCCGTGATTAGATGGGGCATGTCCGAGGCCCTCCGTATGAGCAAGGTCGCGCATGCAAGGCCTGTGCCGGGGGCCCTCCAGTGGATGGGCCTGGTCGAGGTCCCCCTCGTGCGGATGGGGGGTGGCCGAGGCCCCCAATGCGCCCACGTATGGGGCCCTGGCGCCCAACATGCGCATGAAAGGGCCAAAATGAAGTTTTTCAAAAATTTTGAAACTTTCATCCAATAAACTCATTCATGTTATTTCATCTAAAAATCATACCTAATTTTTAGAACAAAACCCAACAAAAATCTTACCAATTGAATTTATATTTTGTTTTTTATGATTTTTTAAATTTTTTGCCTTTGAAAAATAAAAAAAATGCTAAATGTTAAAAAAAAATTCCGAAAAAATATCCATTAGCAAGATCACATTTTTTCTAAGCACTCATGCAAAAAATCTCCTCAAAATATGAAGTATAGAATTCTCTAGGGGCATGATACCTCCTCGAAATTTTCTTGTCTCTTCCTACTGGACCTCAAAAAGCCTTAATAAGCTCTTTAGGGGGGGGCTGCCTGTCCACCCCCCTACCCCCATGCCTATTGCCCCACATGTGTGCCCACACAGGTGCACGCCTTGGGCCTTGTGTGGGGCGCATGGGGGCTCATGGGCAGGGCTGCCCCGGGCCACCACTGGGTGACGGTTGGCTACCACAGCGGCAGCGGCGGAGGAGATGGCAGACGAGCCGTGTGGGCCACCTTGAAGTACAATTCCTACTGAGCGGTAGGTAGAATCCTTTGTAGATGACTTAAGTACGCGATGGGATATTGTAAGTGGTAGAGTGGCCTTGCATCCATGATCCACTGAGATTCAGCCCTATGTCGCTTCGATTCGTCACTCCCCTAATTCTATCTTTTTCTCCTTGTATAGCCACAGAGGCTTAGGTGCCCCACATGGGCCAAGACTTGAACGAAAAAATTTCTAAGTGCTATAATTCGTCGGGGAGCGAAGTTTGCGAACATTGGCCACGGTGCACCCCATGTGGATCGAGGGCATAACCCCACAAGGTGTGAAAGATAAGTTGCCTGAGTTGTAGAGACAGCCCCACGGGGGTCCAAGGCGTGGTAGCAGAGACCCAGTGCATGACTAAAAATTTGTCAAGTGTTTGTGAGTTTTGGGAAATAAGCATTACCAAGTATCCTCCCAGGCCAAAATAAAATACAAAGTTTTATAGTCTTCCAAGTGTTGGCCTCTCTTTTTTGCCGTGGATGAGGCTCCCCACAAGTTGAAGCACGAGTAGGCCGTTATTGCAGACAATAATACATTGGTGATGGTTTACAAGAGATCAAACCATGCTTGTTACGCGGCGTTAACTGCTCACCCAGCCGACCACAAGTCCCAAGAGTGTCATCACACTGAACTTAAAACTTCCAAATCGTTGGGTGTTCAATTCCTTATGGATATGTTAACCAAGTGATGGTTTGTGCACATCGAAGGCTGACTTCCTGATCGTGTTTTTGTGATTGCGTTCGTTGGGACTTGTACATGCTTGTTACACGGCGTTTAGTGCTCAAACACGACAAGCACAAGTCCCTAACTTACTTGTTAAGACGAAGCCTAAAAATCTAAGGAAAATAAGTAGAAACCAATGCCTTGGACGCGTAGATCTCGAAAGTTGTGCAAAAATGACACCTCATTCGCCCAAATCAGACACCCGGGTGAGAAGTTATGCCCTCACGACCCGTTTTGCCACGCCACGAGGCCCCAAGGGCCCTTGCCCGAGCCACCCCAAGCCCATACACACTTATTATGGCGTGGCACAAGCCTAAGCATGGAACAAGGCCCCCCCATTGGCCTAACACCCTTGACGAGGCCATCGTGCACATGTATGAACACCACGTGGGGCTTTGCCCACCCTTGACGACGCCCTTAGCATGCGGATGGGACATGGCTGAGGCCCCCGTGCGAGGATGGGTGTGTGGCCCTAGCACGCAGGTGGCCTTACTGCCCTGCACCCCCAAGGCCTTGGCCAAGGACCCCCGCGTGCGGATGGTGCATGTGTGAGGCCTCACGTGCACGCAAGGCCGTGGCTAAGGGCCCTCCGTGGGCTCAAGGCCTTGGACGAGCCACCCCGCGCGCAGATGGGGCATGTCTGAAGTCGCCAGCGTGAGCAAGGTCACGCGTGCAAGGCCTAGGCCGGGGGCCCCCTAGCGGATGGGCGTGGCTGAGGCCCCCCACGCGCGAATGGGGGGTGGCCAAGTCCCCCAACGTGCCCACGTGCGAGGCCCTGGTGCCCAGCACGAGCACAAAAGGGCCAAAATCAAGTTTTTCAAAATTTTTGAAACTTTCATCCAATAAACTCATTCATGTTATTTCATCTAAAAATCATACCTAATTTTTAGAACAAAACCGAAAAAAAATCTTACCAATTGCATTTATATTTTATTTTTTATGATTTTTTCAATTTTTTGCCTTTGAAAAAGAAAAAAAAATGCTAAATGTTAAAAAAAATTCCGGAAAAATATCCATTAGCAAGATCACATTTTTCTAAGCACTCATGCAAAAAATCTCCTCAAAATACAAAGTATAGAATTCTCTAGGGGCATGATACCTCCTCAGAATTTTCATGTCTCTTCTTGCTAGACTTGAAAAAGCTTAATAAGCTCTTTAGGGGGGGCCTGCCTGTCCACCCCCCTGCCCCCATGCCCCCCATGTGTGCCCACACGAGTGCACACCTTGGGCCTTGGTGTGGGGCGCATGGGGGCTCATGGGTAGGGCCGCCGTCGGGTGACAGTTGGCCACCACGACGGTGGTGGCGGAAGAGATGGCGATGGTGGTCTGATGAGCTGAGTCTCGTCTCTTCAACAAGAAGTCATTGTGATTCTTGTGTCCATGGTATGTTGCCCATGTTGGGTGTCTCTTGGATGCTTTATGCACCGCAATGGTGGATTGTTGGCTTGACGTGGGGAAGCTGTGTTTGCCTCAGTTGGGATGTTGACCTCGTCATGCGTTGCCATGGCGTGGGGAAGCTTGGTTGCCTTGGTTGGAATGGCTTGGCCCTGTTGTGCATGCGCAGGGCGGGGAAAATTTGATCCTTGCCAAGTTGACATTGTTGGCTTGGCGTGGGCTTCGTTACCTCAATGGGAAAGCTGACCCTTGTTGGGCAATCAAGAGGCCACTAAAAGGCTTGTTGCCTCCAAGATATGTAGCCCATTATGGGCGGTTCTTGGTCGCTATGTGCTAATGTCGTGGTTGAATGTTGGCGTTGTGAGGGGATGCTTGGTTGCCTTGATTAAGATATTGTTCTCATGTCAAGCAGTGCGGCCATGTTGCCTCTTGATGCGTTCGTGGGCCTCATTTTAAATGGGGTTTACAGGTGTGTTTGGTGATGTTGTGTCTAGCGTACGTACTTGGCATGTGAGTGGTGTTTGGGTTGAGCGTGTTGGCAGGCTCCTTGCTTGGGCAATGAACTGTTGACACGTCACCTTGTTCCAATTTGCCCCAAGAGCAAATAATATGCATCATTGGGCATGACCCTTGGTTCCTGCGTTGCCTACCGGTGTGGAAAGCTTTGTTTGGTTGCCTTGTTCCTCCTTGTGGCCCTGTGGTCTCAAGGTGGATGTTGAAGCAATCACTGTGGCCATGAAGCGATCCATTTGAGGTGGCTTTCTTGGTCCATGGTTCTTTGCTTGTGCTCTCGGATGTGGAATATTATGCGGACAAAGGGCCTTAGCCCGTGGTTGTTCTAAATCTAGTCCCTCGACACGAACGACTCTGGTTACCTGATTGACCATTAGGTTCATTTGGTACGAAGTCATAGAGGAATGTTACCTGGTTGATCTTGCCAGTAGTCATATACTTGTCTCAAAGATTAAGCCATGCATGTGTAAGTATGAACTAATTCAGATTGTGAAACTACAATGGCTCATTAAATCAGTTATAGTTTGTTTGATGGTCCTTGGTACTCAAATAACCGTAGTAATTCTAGAGCTAATACATGCAACAAACCCCGACTTCTAGAAGGGAAGCATTTATTAGATAAAAGGTCAACGCGGGCTATGCTCGTAGCTCTAATGATTCAAGATAACTCGACGGATTGCACGGCCATCGTGCCGGTGACGTATCATTCAAATTTTTGCCCTATCAACTTTCAATGGTAGAATAGTGGCCTACTGTTAGACCCCCAAACTTCGAACTAAGTCAGCAGTGGAAAATCTTGGACGTGGGTGGCCCATGTCCAAGGCAAAGGGGCATGTGGTAACCTCCTTTGCATGGTTTGGACAACACCCAAAGGATCTGCATGCAGGCACAAGGTGGCCTTGGCCATGCATGTGGGTCTGGCGAGCATCTAGGACAGGCAGTGAGACGTGCGCGTGGGCATGCGGACAAGCATGCGAGAAACTCAAGGGAAGCCAGTCGACAAAGACACAGGCAGGCAAGGCTTGAGTGCGGGCTAAGTCTTGGTTCAGACAAGGGCCCACGGAAAAGGGAATGTGCAGAAGTGCATGGGCTGTTGGGTGAGCAAGCGAACTCTCAGCCTACATGTATGAGTGGTGCACACACGATCTGCGAAAGCAGGTGGCCTCAACAGTTAACTTTGAAACATGGCCACAACGGCTAGATTCTGAAGGCACGTGGGCGTAAGTCGTGGACGAACGTGGATAGACCAGAGAGTTGCCAAGCCAACGGCTAGACCATGACTACGCCCCACGTGGCCCATGTTTGCGCATCAGTAGGTGACTAGAAGTTAACAGGCTACAGGTGGCGTGTAGAGGGCCATGTCTCCGCCCGAAAATTGTGGAAGTCACTACAATGTGGCTGTTAGCATGCATAGTGTCCTAAAAGTTGATCTTTAGTGGATGGGGGTGTCAGCCACATGTTGTAAATTTTGTCTATCAATAGTGAGGCCCTAAGACACCAACTCACAAGTGACGAAGTGAGTGTTGTGGTGATCCATGTGAGGCAAAACTTGTATTCCTTTTTTGAATTAATAAAAGGTTGGAAAGTGGTTTCTGTAAGTTTGTTTTGTGTGTTTGATTATCGGATCATTGTGGGTAAACACTTGGGTAGGCTAACTAGGTCGGGTGGCTTAGTGCCGCACGGTGGCAGACTTTCGGTAAAAAATTTGGCCCCTATGACAACTGGTATCAGAGTTGAGAACCGCGGACGTTCTTGGAACCGTTACAATGAATGAGTTGCGTGAAAGAGTTAGTCGCTTGGAGGACTTCATCGGGAATCCTCAAAGCGACGATGCAGTAAGTCTTGCGGTGTAGGTGGCACATCAGGCCAAGAAAATGGTAGCCTTTAACATGGTTTGGTCTAACACATTGCGAGACATGGAAGAGCGGTTTTCCTCCATGATGCAGGACTTCATCACCATGATTGACTTGGTGATGGAAAACTCGAAGAGACTAGAGGATGAGATAAGTATCCTCAAGAGGGCAGTGGCGACCCCTCAAGCAGTGGATGAGGCCCCTTCGAAGATCAAAGTTCCAGAACCTAAGGTGTTCAACGGTGGCCGTAACGCCAAAGAACTGGAGAATTTGTTGTGGGATATGGAGCAGTATTTCAAGGCCGTTCATATTCCAAATCGTGAAAAGGTAACCATAACTAGCATGTATTTATCTGGTGATGCTAAACTATGGTGGCGACCCAGATGTTGGGAGAGACAAGGGCTGGCAAACCTCCGATCGAGGATTGGGAAACATTAAAGAAGGAACTAAAGGATCAGTTCCTCCCATGCAACCCCGCATGGATTGCATGAGAAGCACTCAAGAAGCTTCGATAGACAAGTTTTGTTAGAGAGTATGTGTGGGAGTTCAGTTCTTTGATGCTGGACATCAAAGATATGTCAGATGCAGACAAGCTATTCAACTTTCTGTCAGGCTTGCAAGCGTGGGCACATGCCGAGTTGCAGAGACAAGGCGTGAAGGACCTTCCTTCAGCCATTGCTGCTGCGGAGGGCTTAGTCAACTTTAGACCCACCCCAACTACCTCAATTGGTGATAAGAATAAGGGTCAAGAAGGCAAAAAGGGTAAAGGCTCCTCTAAGGATTTTAAGAAATCCGAAGGGAAGGGTAAAAAGATGACCGAACAAGGTGAGTCCATGGGAGGCAAGAAGGAAGCGGGCTGTTTTCTTTGTGGGGGACCACATATGGCCAAGAAATGCCCAAAGCGAGAAAGATTAAATGCTATTCAAGAGTCCGAAGGAGAGGAGAATGCAGGTGGATCTAGCACTTCACGGGTAAACCCTCTCCAACTCCTTAATGCAGTTTCAACGGTTAAGTCAGCCCCAAATAGGGGTCTTTTGTATGCAACAGTGCAACTAAATGGGAAGACCGTAAGAGCTTTGCTGGACATGAGAGTGACCAGTAACTTCCTTTCCAATAGAATGGTGGACAAGTTGGGTTTAGTGGTAAACTAGAGTCCATGCAAAATCAAGGCGGTAAACTCAGGTGCTACTCCGGTCCAAGGTGTGGCCACAACGACCCTCAAAGTTGGTGCTTGGAAGGGACAGATAAATCTTACTGTCGCAGCCTTGGATGATTTTAAGTTGATCTTGGGGATTGATTTCTTCGTTCAAGCCAAGGCTGTAATTAGCCTCATCTATCAGGTATGTTGGTAAATGAGGAATGAAATCCTTGTTTTATTCACGCTAACTTCTTTGGACCGGTCGAGAGTAAGTTAGAGATGCAGTCAGCTAAGCAATTTAAAAATGGGGTGAAAAAGGACGAGATTACTTACGTTGTAGCCCTCGTGGAAATCAAACCAGATCAGGTCATGGAGGTGCCTGATGAAGTTACAATGGTGTTGGAGCAGTTCTCAAACGTGATGCCCTTAGAGCTGCCAAAGGAATTACCACCGTGGCGAGCAGTGGACCACAAGATCGAGCTGGAGCTAGGTGCCAGGCCGCTAGCCCAAGCCCCTTATCGGATGGCCCCATCAAAGTTGGTCGAGCTAAGGAGTCAACTTAACTTGTTGCTGAATGCCGGTTTCATACAACCATCAAAAGCCCCTTATGGTGCCCCTATACTGTTTCAGAGGAAGCAGGATGGCTCATTGCGGATGTGCATAGACTATCGGGCCCTTAATAAGGTGACTGTCAAGAATAAGTACCTGGTCCCGAATGCAGCGGATTTGTTCGATCGATTGGCAAGTGCGTCATACTTCACAAAGTTGGACCTACGGTCAGGCTATTGGCAGGTGCGGATAGCCGAGAGGGATGAGCCCAAGACGGCTTGTGTGATGAGGTATGGTTAATTTGAGTTTTGGTGATGCCTTTTGGCTTAGCCAATGCCCCTACCACGTTTTGTAACTTAATGAACAAGGTGTTAGACATGTATGCCCTAAGGAGTAAAAATGTAATACATTTTTGGAGACATTTTTATCAATAAAGAATTTATTCATTTATATATACCAAATGTTGTCCTCTTTATGTTCATATTTGTTGAATGTATGATAAGCAAACAGTGGTCTGAGACTGTTAGTCTAAACCTTAAGAATTGGGCATATGATGGACTGATTATGAGGAAGACATGATTCTTAAGGTGACGGTCTAAAACATATGATCCGCAATCAAGGGAATAAAGTTGGACGCTTTATTCATGTAAAGATTGTTATGTTGTCTATATCCCTTTCAGGAGATGGTTTATCTTGACCATCGAAGTTGGACTCCATGAATAGAAACATTGGCGCGTTGTCATAGGTGACGATGTGTTAGATTGGGACATAAAGTGAATTGATTTGAATTAATAATTCTATCTCAGCAAATCAATTCACTTTAGACAATAATTTGTATTGTATCTAAATCCTGAGATGAATAGTGGGCATGTTGTCTCGACTTGTGTCTTTTGATGTACCAAAGGGTGACACCCACATCTCAATTGTGGTATGCATGCTGGTACGTTGAAGGCATGACCCTTGATAGCGTAGACTTGTTATTCATAGATATGGAATCCATAGCTCCTCTTCAGGAGTAATGATATCCTCTTATATGTGTTATCCTGTAATTGGAAAACTAGAGCGCTCAACCATTTGGATACATAGGTGTAACCGAATGGTATACTATCTTTGATGCTAATTTTTCTAATTGTGAGATAATGGAATGTAAGATAAAAAAAATCAGGATACGATACACTTTGATATGGATTATCATATGGGGATACGATACACTTTGATATGTCATGAAGACTTAGCTGTACGAGCTTCGTAATTCTATAAAGTTCGAGAGTGCAGCTCCAAGCTTTTAGTGGAGTAGCATTGGAGTTGATAATTGTGAAATGTATATCTGGGATATTGGGTTTCATAATTATCGTGAGCTTGAACTTTATAGGTCCATTTTGGTTCCCTTTGCTAGCTCACAAAATCCTGTAACGACACGGCGTGCTTTTTCAATAATTGGTGACTTATGTCGGATTTATCGGATTGGTTTAAAATATGAAAGAATCAAATAATTCATGTCTGCTTATTGGTTAAACTAATTTTGTAATAAAATTAATTTAAGATAAACTTGTTGAATTATTGGGATCGGATAATTCTTGTCTGTTTATCGGTTGATTTAATTTTGGACAAATTAGATCAAGATGAACTTGTAGAATTATTGTGAATTGATTTATTTTTTTAGAGATTATCTTGATAAAAGTTTGTTTTGATCAGGTAACTTTCTATTGGGTTATTTGAATCAAAACTGAGACTTGTCCTATAGAATCTCGGGTAGAAAATAAAAGATTCACGGAGATTTTTACATGCGAGTTTAGCCTACCGAATGACATGTTCGGCCTGCCGATGGGGCCTGTTCGGCCTGCCAATCAGCGAGCGATAAGATTACACATTTTCACGCGGATCTTATCAGATATTCATCCAAACTTGATTCTGTTTCAATTTTTTGAGACCTAATCTGATAATGACTGACCCTAGGACCAATTGCTATATAAAGGGAGTGAGTCTCATGATTTACTCAGATCGATTGAGAGATTAAGAGTGATACTCTTCTGGTGAGCATTTGAAAACTCCCTAAAAGCTTTTGTTCACAAATCACGAACACTAGCTTTGGGTTCTCTCAATTGGTTGGAAGGAGAGTCACCGGTAGAAGAGCTGTACATGTGAGCCCACACCCACTCTGGTTGTGGATAGAGAATAGCAAAGAAGACCAGTTGATTGAGGCTCTTCTAGAACGTTACTTCTCTATACAGGTCGCGGAGGTTCTTCGGTACACAAAGGTTTGTAAGATCTGTTTAATTTACACATATAGCGTGTCAAACTTGTGTTTTGGAAAAACACTCTGATATTTATAAATTAATTAAATTTTCGCTGCGCAGCTCTTACTTGTTTCTCCAACAATTAGTGTCAGAGCCAAGGTTTTTATATAAATTTACAAGTTTGTGATCATGTTATATATGTAAATTTTGTGATCTTAATCTCTCCTATGCTTGAATTTAATTTTATAGAGAGATGGCACTCTAGGTTTCTATATTAATATATGTTGTCATGGATTATATGGTGAATGTTTATTAATTGATTATGGTTGACTAAATTGTGATTTAATTATTTATTAATTAATTAATGCCGGTTATGGTTCCTTAGAGGTTAGAACGAGTATCTAGGTTTTTCATGCAATTAGATGGCGGACTATCATCTCCGCCTAGGAATTATTGTTTAATTTAAAATTTGTAAGGATTTTGTAATTAAATAATTATTCGGAGAAGACGGATCTTGAAGACGGATCTAGAAGATTGATGATGGCGCACCTAGGTAGTTCCTGTGTCTCTAAGTTTATGTTTTTGAATTGTTAAAAATAAAATTTATGAATTGCATTAAAATTGTATTTTCTGGAAAGGAAGATTTTTGCTCGGTCGGCATGCCGAACCCTCCAGTTTGGCAGGCCGATGGTCACAGATCGGCAGGCCAAACGTGTGGTTTGGCAGGCCAAACGTGTGGTTCGGCAGGCCGATAGTGGGGCAGAAATAGGCTGGCTCTGCCGGTAGGTGAAACTTCCAGTTCGGCATGCCAAACTTTCATGGATTGGCAGGCCGATGAAGCATGACCGGCAGGCCGATCACACAGATCGGCCTGCCGACCGAGAGCTGGAAATTTTCCAGAAAAGGTGCAATTTTTATAGTGCAGTTTTAATTTTATTTTTGAGATGATTCTGAGAAATATTAAATTTGGATATGATCGGAAATATGAAGTATTTGATTCATACGGGATTGAAGACTTGAAGATGGGAATTATGTGAAGAAGGATACAACATGAGGATTCAAGGAAGAAGAATCGATTTATGTCTCGATTATTCTCTTGTAATCTTAGTTTTCTATTCTCTAGGATGGAGCCATAATATTACGGTTATTATTATTTTGCTTGTAGCTTTGCTTGATTGCTTTGCTTGTCTGCATTATAATATTATTTGCCAAGTACATTGATAACATGTCATATAGAATAGGATGTGCCGCTCATATTAAAATTGTTCATGCATAATTTTAAAATAAAACCTTGACTTCAAAAGATTGAGTGGGAGAAGGTTTTCGAAGAGAGAACCTAAGGCCTCCATCATTGGTCCATAGGAAGAACATGGTGGTCCCGACCCCTAGGAAGGGATTTCTATCATGTACCAGATTGGATCTTAGAGAGGATAAGGTATTTTAGCATGATTTATGGTTGCACACCCCTAGGTGGTGATTATAAACCATGGATAAAATATTGAAACGATCGTTATACACTCACGTTAATTTTATTATTAACCTCCCCTAGGAGCTCTATTAATAAAATTAATGGCCAAAGAAACGATTATTAATATATGCTGGATTATATGGGTCCTGGATGGCATACATTAATCAGGTGGGGATCCATGTTCCTGATTGAATTTGACATGACTCCCCTAGGAGCTTGTTGAATTATGAGTTGCGAATTATCGTTGTAAGGTTGTGATATTTTCAAGGTTTTGACACATAAACAAATTTGTATAATTTTACATGATTGTGTTATCTTACTAAGCTATTATATGTTTGCTTATGTTTGGTATATGATTCTTTATTGTAGATTAAAAATGTCTAAAAACGCTTTATCGTTGATACTTGACAAAAACCTGTTAACTGGTGAGAATTATAACGATTGGA
Source organism: Artocarpus heterophyllus (assembly GCA_025403435.1). Taxonomy (NCBI): domain Eukaryota; kingdom Viridiplantae; phylum Streptophyta; class Magnoliopsida; order Rosales; family Moraceae; genus Artocarpus; species Artocarpus heterophyllus. Next base: position 5,773,099 of record CM046331.1, on the reverse strand, counting down.
AACGGAACCTGGATATCGTCCTGTCCTTTGAGAAACTGAAATATGTACTGACAACCCCTTGTACTCCCGAGCCTACGGGAGACTCATCTAATGAACAATTCCAAGCGTATGACCGCTGGAAAGATGCTAATGATCAGGCCTGCTGCTATGTTATGGCTAGCATGAACAATGTGCTGTATGCTCAACATCAAGATTATGAGACTGCGAAGCAGATCTTAGATAATCTTGAGGACATGTTTGGAGGCCAGACCATAACAAAGCGGCAAAGGGCACTTCAAAAACTCTTAAATTGTAGACAGAGGCCGGGGACATCTATAAAGGAGCACATAATGTTTTTCATGGGTTACCTTGCTGAGGCTCTGAAACTCAGATGCTGAAACTCAGATGACTATGGTCTTTGAGACTCGGTCTAAGGAATTTATTTCATTTAGAGCTACTTTTAATTTAAGCAATAGACGGGATATGACCTTAACAGAACTGATGAAACAGTTACAGGAGTTTGAACTGCTGATCAGGGAGTCTCCTGCTGGTGGAGAGGCCAACATGGTAGCTGCTTCTGGTTCCAATTCTAACTCTGGAAATGGAAAGAAGCAACGGGCCAAGAACGGGAAGTCTTCTATTCCTGCTGCTACCAAGAGCAAGAAGAAGAAGAAGAAGAAGAAGAACCCAAAGAAGCTAAAGTGCTTCTTCTGTGGAAAGGTCAGGCATATCAAGAAGCATTGCAAGGACTTCCTTTCCAAAGGAGGTAGGTGTGATCTTCTATATTTAGAAACTTGTTTGGTTGAGGAATCTAGTGACATTTGGGTCATAGATTTCGGTGCAACTAATCATGTTTGTGTTTCTCTGCAGGGGTTCAAAGAAACGAGAAGTCTGCTACATGAAGACTTCACGCTTCGGATGGGCGATGGATCCTTGGTCTCAGCGGAAGCAGTGGGAGATGTCCATCTTTACTTTGATAACTATGGGAATTTATTTTTCCAAAATTGTTTTTATGTTCTTAAATTTAAAAGGAATTTAATTTCTATATCTTGTTTATTTAAAGACTCCTACGTGGTATCTTTTAATGAAAAAGTGGTGATTCGTAAAAACAAATCTTTTATATGTTCTGGATGGATGCAAAATAATCTATACTTTATCAAGCCTAAAATGGACTTATTGCTTAATGCTGAGATGAATGATAATAACTCTAAAAGACTTAAAACTTCTCACTCTAATAAGAGTTATCTTTGGCATTCATGCCTTGGTCACATTAACCTGAATAGGATTCAAAGGTTGGTAAGGGATGGACCTTTAAGTCACTTAAAGGTGGAATCTATACCTGAATGTGAATCTTGTTTGGAGGATAAAATGACCAAAAGACCATACGGGTCTAAAGGCAATAGGGCCGAAGGGGTTCTAGAACTTGTGCATAGTGATGTTTGTGGACCGATGAACATCCAGGCACGAGGTGGGTATGAGTACTTCATCACTTTTATTGACGATTACTCAAGATATGGGTATGTGTGCCTGATGCACCACAAAAGCAAAACTTTTGACAAGTTCAAGGAGTTTCGAGCTGAAGTGGAAAAGCAATTGGGTAGACCCATAAAGGCACTTCGATCCAATCACGGTGCAGAATACCTTTCTGATGAGTTCTTGGGACACTTGTTAGAGAATGGGATTTTATCCCATTTGACTACGTCGGGCACTCCACAGCAGAATGGCGTAGCAGAGAGAAGAAATAGGACTTTGTTGGACAAGGTTAGGTCCATGATGAGTTATTCATCATTACCTTTATCCTTTTGGGGATATGCACTACAAACTGCATGTTATCTTTTGAACAATGTGCCTCCAAAATTGGTCCCTAAAACTCCTCACGAGTTGTGGACAAGAAGGAAGACATCCTTAAACCATATTCGCATATGGGGATGTCCGGCTCATGTCCTGTTTAAGGATCCGAGTAAGTTGGAAGCACGTTCAAAAGTTTGTGTGTTTGTAGGATATCCAAAAGGGACTAAAGGGGGTTATTTTTATAACCCGAAGGAAAATAAAGTCGTGGTTTCTGCTAATGCATCTTTCCTTGAGGAGAGTTACATGGACGACTTTAAACCTCGAAGCAAATTGGTGCTTGTGGAGTTAAGGAGTGATCAGATCACTCCGAAGGTTCCGAATGAAACCATTTCGATCAGTGTAGAAAAACCAAACAAACCTCAACAACAACCTCAGGGGCTTCGGCGCAGTGGGAGGATCGGGGTCAACCTAAAAGGTATATGTTCAATGGGGAGGTCTTCTTGGCTGAATCGGATGAACATGACAGGGATCCTTATACTTATGCAGAAGCTATGGAGGATGTTGATTCCAAACTCTAGGCAGAGGCCATGAACATAGAGATGAAGCCTATGGAGACTAATTGGGTCTGGGAACTTGTGGATCTTCCCGAAGGGGTAAAACCCATAGGGTGTAAGTGGATCTACAAGGGGAAAAGAGGAATAGATGGAAAGGTCGAAACCTTTAAGGCTAGACTGGTAGCTAAGGGTTATACGCAAAAGGAGGGAATCGATTATGAGGAAACCTTTTCGCCTGTAGCCATGCTTAAGTCCATCCGGATTCTCTTGTCCACAGCTGCCGCTCTCGATTATGAGATTTGGCAGATGGATGTCAAGATAGCCTTTCTGAATGGCTATCTTGATGAGTCCATTTATATGGAACAACCAGACGAGTTCAAGGTCACAGGTCAAGAGGGTAAGGTTTGTAAGCTGTTAAAGTCAATTTATGGACTTAAGCAGGCTTCTCATTCTTGGAACATAAAATTTGATCAAGTGATCAAGACTTATGGGTTCTCACAAAATGTGGATGAACCATGTGTTTATAAACACATTAAAGATGGGAAGGTGGTTTTTCTACAGCTCTATGTAGATGACATTCTGCTAATTGGCAATGATGTTAGGGTGTTGTCATCGGTCAAATTAGGGTTGACCAAGCAGTTTGACATGAAGGACTTGGGTGACACTAATTTTGTTCTCGGTATCCAGATCTTTTGGGATAGGAAGAACAAAATGATAACTTTGTCACAGGCTGGCTACATAGATATAATTCTCAGGAGGTTTGCAATGCAGGATTCAAGAAAGGTGGGCAACCATCTAGGTTTGGAATTACTATTTCTAAGAAAGACTCCCCAAAGTCTTATGAAGAAAGAGAATACATGAAGAAGGTGCCTTATGCTTCGACAGTGGGTAGTCTCATGTATGCCATGCTTTGCACACAACCGGATATAAGCTATGCGGTTGGGATGTAAGTCAATTTCAGGCGATCCAGGACCAAACCACTGGGTTGCGGTAAAGCATATTTTCAAGTACCTGCGATGGACTTGAGGGTATATGCTAGTATATTCAGGTGAGGACTTGACTCCTCTTGGATATACTGATTCAAATTTTCAATCCTGTCTGGATTCTAGGAAATTGACTTCGGGTTTTGTGTTTACTCTAGGCGGCGGTGCCATCAGTTGGAGAAGTGCAAAGCAAGATTGCACTTCAGATTCAACGATGGAGGCCGAGTATGTGGCAGCTAGTGATGCTTCAAAAGAAGCAGTGTGGCTCCATAAGTTCCTTGGGGATCTTGAGCTAGTTCCTGTTATGGATAGGGCGGTATCACTGTACTGTGATAATAGTGCGGCGGTAGGTAATGCTAAGGAACCAAGATTTCACAAGAAGAGTAAGCATATTGATCGAAAGTATCATGTGATAAAGGACTTCGTTGAAGGCGGGCATGTCACGGTGTGCAAGATCACGTCGGAGGACAATTTAGCTGATCCATTTATGAAGACACTTATTGGGAGAGTCTTCGAGAGGCATGTGGAGGCTACGGGGATGCAAAATTTACAGTATTTACTCACTTAGTGCAAGTGGGAGATTGTTAGACATGTATGCCCCAAGGAGTAAAAATGTAATACATTTTTAGAGACATTTTTATCAATAAAGAATTTATTCATTTATATATACCAAATGTTGTCCTCTTTACGTTCATATTTGTTGAATGTATGATAAGCAAACAGTAGTCTGAGACTGTTAGTCTAAACCTTAAAATTAGGCATATGATGGACTGATTATACAAAAGACACGATTCTTAAGGTGACGGTCTAAAACATATGATCCGCAATCGAGGGAATAAAGTTGGGTGCTTTATTCTTGTAAAGATTGTTTTGTTGTCTATATCCCTTTTGGAAGATGGTTTGTCTTGACCATCGGAGTTGGACTCCGTGAATAGAAACATTGGCACGTTGTCATAGGTGACGATGTGTTGGATCGGGACATAAAGTGAATTGATTTGGATTAATAATTTTGTCTCAGCAAATCGATTCACTTTAGACAATCATTTGTATTGTATCTTAATCCTGAGATGAATAGTGGGCCCGTTGTCCTGACTTGTGTCTTTTGAAGTACCAAAGGTTGACACCCACATCTCAATAGTGGTATGCATGCCGGTATGATGGAGGCATGACTCTTGAGAGTGTAGACTTGTTATTCATAGATATGGAATCCATAGCTCCTCTTTAGGAGTAATGATATCCTCTTATATGCGTTATGCTGTAATTGGAAAACTGGAGCGCTCAACCATTTGGATACATAGGTGTAACCGAATGGTATACTATCTTTGATAGTAAGTTTTCTGATGGTGAGATAATGGAACGTAAGATAAAAATAATCGGGAAGGTAAAACTGAACTTGTCCTTAAGCCGATTATGGATTATCATATGGGGATACGATATACTTTGATATGTCATGGAGACTTAGCTATACGAGCTTCGTAATTCTATAAAGTTTGAGAGTGCAGCTCCAAGCTTTTAGTGAAGTAGCGTTGGAGTTGATAATTGTGAAATGTATATCTGGGATATTGGGTTTCATAATTATCATGAGCTTGAACTTTATAGGTCCATTTTGGTCCCCTTTGTTGGCTCACAAAATCCTGTAACGACACGGCTTGCTTTTCCAATATTTGGTGACTTATGTCAGACTTATCAGATTGGTTTAAAATTTGAAAGAATCAAAGAATTCATGTATGTTTATCGGTTGAATTAATTTTGTAATAAAATTAATTTAAGATAAACTTGTTGAATTATTGGGATCGGATAATTCTTGTCCGTTTATCGGTTGATTTAAATTTGGATAAATTAGATCAAGATAAACTTGTAGAATTATTGTGAATTGATTTATTTTCTTAGAGATTATCTTGATAAAAGATTGTTTTGATCAAGATAAAAGATTGTTTTGATCAGATAACTTTCTTAGAGGTTATTTGAATAAAAACTGAGACTTTATCCTATAGAATCTCGGGTGGAAAATAAAATATTTACGGAGATTTTTTCACAGGAGTTCGGCCTGCCGAATGACGTGTTTGGCCTGCCGATCAACGAGCGATAAGATTACGCGTTTTCCTGCGGATCTTATTAGATATTGATCCGAACTTGATTCTGTTTTGAATTTTTGAGACCTAATCTGATAAGGACTAACCCCAGGACCAATTGGTATATAAAGGGAGTGAGTCTCATGATTTACTCAGATCAAATGAGAGATTAAGAGTGATACTCTTCTAAGTGAGCATCTGGAAACTCCCTAAGAGCTTTTGTTCACAAATCACGAACACTAGCTTTGGGTTCTTTCAATTGGTTGGAAGGAGAGTCACCAGTGGAAGAGCTGTACGTGTGAGCCCACACTCACTTCGGTTGTGGATAGAGAATAGCAAAGAAGACTAGTTGGTTGAGGCTCTTCTGGAACGTTACTTCTCTACACAGGTTGCAGAGGTTCTTCGGTACACAAAGGTTAGTAAGATCTATTTAATTTACACATATAGCATGTCAAACTTGTGTTTTGGAAAAATACTCTGATGTTAAAATTTTTCAAAATTCTGCTGCGCACCTCTCACCTATTTTTCCAACAGCCTGGGCTTGAACGAGGAAATCAATCCCCAAGATCAACTCAAAATCATCCAAGGCTAAGACGGTAAGATTTATCTGTCCCTCCCAAGCACCAACTTTGAGGGTCATTGTGGCCATACCTTGGACCGGAGTAGCACCCGAGTTTGCCGCCTTGATTTTGCATGGACTCTGGTTTACCACTAAACCCAACTTGTCCACCATTCTATTGGAAAGGAAGTTATTGGTCACTCCCGTGTTCAGCAAAGCTCTTACGGTCTTCCCATTTAGTTACGCCGCTGCATAAAAAAGACCCCTATTTGTTGCTGACTTAACCGTTGAAACTGCATTAAGGAGTTGGAGAGGGTTTACCCGTGAAGTGCTAGATCCACCTGCATTCTCCTCTCCTTCAGACTCTTGAATAACATTTAATCTTTCTCGCTTTGGGAATTTCTTGGCCATATGTGGTCCCCCACAAATAAAACAGCCCGCTTCCTTCTTGCCTCCCTTGGACTCACCTTGTTCGGTCATCTTTTTACCCTTCCCTTTGGATTTCTTAAAATCCTTTGAGGGGCCTTTACCCTTTTTGCCTTCCTGAACCTTCTTCTTGTCAACAATTGAGGTAGTTGGGGTGGGTCTAATGTCGACTAAGCCCTTCGCAGCAACAATGGCCAAAGGAAGGTCCTTCACGCCTTGTCTCCGCAACTTGGCATATGCCCACGCTTGCAAGCCTGATAGAAAGTTGAATAGCTTGTCTGCTTCTAACATATCTTTGATGTCCAACAACAAAGAGCTGAACTCCCACATATATTCTCAAACAGAACTCGTTTGTCGAAGCTTCTTGAGTGCTACTCCGGTAATCCATGCGGTGTTGCACGAGAGGAACTGATCCTTTAGTTCCTTCTTTAATGTTTCCCAATCCTCGATCTAGAATACATGCTAGTTATGGTTACCTTTTCACGTTCTAGAATATGAGCAGTCTTGAAATACTGCTCCATATCACACAAGAAATTCTCTAGTTCTTTGGCGTTACGGCCACCGTTGAACGCCTTAGACTCTAGAACTTTGATCTTCGAAGGGGCCTCATCCATGGTCTGAGGGATCGCCACGGCCCTCTTAAGGATACTTATCTCATCATCTAGTCTCTTCCAGTTTTCCTTCACCAAGTCAATCATGGTGACGAAGTCCTGCATCATGGAGGAAAATCGCTCATCCATGTCTCGCAATGTGTCAGACCGAACCGTGTTCAAGGCTGGGATTTGCTCGGCCTGACGTGCCACCTGCACCGCAAGACTCATCGCATCGTCACTTTGAGGATTCCTGACGAAGTCCTCCAAGCGACTAACTCTTTTACGCAACTCATTCATAGTAACAGTTCCAAGAATGTCTGTTGTTCTCGGCTCTGATACCAGTTGTCACAGGGGCCAAAATTTTACCGAAAGTCTGCCACTATGCGGCACTAAGCCACCCGACCTAGTCAGCCTACCCAAGTGTTTACCCATGATGATCCGATAATCAAACACACAAGACCAACTTACTAAAACCACTTTCCAACCTTTTATTAATTCATAAAAGGAATACAAGTTTTGCCTCACACAGATCACCACAACACTCACTTCGTCACTTGTGAGTTGGTGTCTCAAGGCCTCACTATTTATAGATAAAATTTACAACGTGTGGCTGACACCCCCAGCCCCTAAGGATCAAATTTTGGGAAACTTTGCATGCCAACAGCCACGTTGCAGTGACTTCCACGATTCTCAAGCGGAGACTTGGTCCTCTGCACGCCACGTGCAGCCTGTTAACTTCCAGTCGCCTACTAATGTGCGAACGTGGGCCACGTGGGGGGTAGTCATGGTCTAGCCGCTGGCTAGGCAACTCTCTAGTCGATCCATGTTCGCCCACGACTTACGCCCATGTGCCATCAGAATCTAGCCGTTGTGGCCACATTTAGAGTTAGCTGTTGAGGCCACTTGTTTCCGTAGATCGTGTGCGCACCACTCGCACACGTGGGCTGAGAGTTCGCACGCTAACCCAATAGCCCACGCACATCTACACATTTCCTTTTCCACGGGACGTTGTCTGAATCGAGACTTATCCCGCACTGAAGCCTTGCTTGCCTGTGTCTTTGTCCACTAGCTTCCCCCGAGTTTCTCGCATGCTTGTCCGCACCCCCACACGCACGTCTCACTGCCTGTCCAGGATGCTCGTGCGCCTGTCTGAATGGTCGTGCCCCTATCCGAATGGCCATGCATGTGCACCCACCTGCGTGCACATTTCTTGCCTGACCCACATGCATGGCCAAGGCCACCTTGTGCCTGCAAGCTGATCCTTTGGGTCTTGTCCGAACCATGCAAAGGAGGTTACCACATGCCCCCTTCCCTTGGACATGGGCCACCCATGTCCAAGATTTGCCACCACTGACTTAGTTCAAAGTTTGGGGGTCTAACAGTAGGCCACTATCCTACCATCAAAAGTTGATAGGGCAGAAATTTGAATGATGCGTCGCCGACACTATGGCTGTGCGATCCGTAGAGTTATCTTTTATCATCAGAGCTACGGGCAAAGCCTACATCGACCTTTTATCTAATAAATGCGTCCCCTCCAGAAGTTAGGGTTTGTTGCACGTATTAGCTCTAGAATTTCTACAGTTATCCGAGTAGAAGGTACCATCAACAAACTATAACTGATTTAATGAGCCATTTGCAGTTCCACAGTCTGAATTAGTTCATACGTACACATGCATGGCTTAATCTTTGAGACAAGCATATGACTACTGGCAGGATCAACCAGGTAACATTCATCTCCGACTTCGTACCAAACGAACCCAATGGTCAATAAGGTAACGAGAGTCGTTCGTGTCGGGGGACTAGATTCGGAACAACCACAGGCCAAGGCCCTTTGGTCGCATAATATTCTGCATCCAAGAGCACAAGCGAAGAACCATGGACCAAGAAAGCCACCTGAAAAGGATTGCTTTAGGGCTACAATGATTGCTTCAACATCCACCTTGAGACCACAGGGCCACAAGGAGGAACAAGGCAACCAAACAAATCTTTCCACACCGGTAGGCAACACAGGAACCAAAGGCCACGTCCAATGACGCATATAATATGCTCTTGAAACAGGGTGACGTGTCAACAGTTCATTGCCCAAGCAAGGAGCCTGCCAACACGCTCAACCCAAACACCACTCACACACCAATTACGTATGCTAGACACAACACCACCAAACACGCCCGTAAACCCCATATAAAATGAGGCCCACAAATGCATCAAGAGGCACCATGGCCGCACCACTTGACATGAGAACAATATCTTAATCAAGGCAACCAAGCTTCCCCTTGTAAAGCCAACATTCAACCACGACATTAGCACATAGTGACCAAGAACCACCCATAATGGGCTACATATCTTGGAGGCAACGAGCCTTTTAGTGGCCTCTTGATTGCCTAATGAGGGTCAGCTTCCCCCTTGAGGTAACGAAGCCCACGCCAAGCCAACAATGTCAATTTGGCGAGGATCAAATTTGCCCCGCCCTGTGCAAGCACAACTGGTTCAAGCCATTCCAACCGAGGCAACCAAGTTTCCCCACGCCATGGCAACTCATGATGAGGTCAACATCCCAACCGAGGCAAACACATCTTCCCCAGTCAAGCCAACAATCCACCATTGTGGTGCATAAAGCATCCAAGAGACAACCAACATGGGCAACATACCATGGACACAAGCATCGCAATGACTTCTTGTTGAAGAGATGAGACTTAGCTCATCACACCGCCGCCGCTGTAGTAGCCAACCGTCACCCGGCGGCGGCCTGAGCCAGCCCTGCCCATGAGCCCCCATAGGCCCCACACCAAGGTCCAAGGTGTGCACTCATGTGGGCACACATGGGGGGCAACCGGCGTGGGGGGCATGGGGGGTAGGGGGGTGGATAGGCAGCCCCCCCTAAAGAGCTTATTAAGCTTTTTTAGGTCTAGCCAAAAGAGACATGAAAATTACGAGGAGGTATCATGGCCCTAGAGAATTCTATAATTCTTATTTTGAGGAGATTTTTTGCATGAGTGCTTAGAAAAATGTGATCTTGCTAATGGATATTTTTCTAGAATTTTTTTTTAACATTTAGCATTTTTTCTATTTTTTCAAAGGCAAAGAATTGAAAAAATCATAAAAAAATAAAATATAAATTCAATTGGTAAGATTTTTGTTGGGTTTCGTTCTAAAAATTAGGTATCATTTTTAGATGAAATAACATGAATGAGTTTATTGAATGAAAGTTTCAAAATTTTTGGAAAACTTGATTTCGACCCTTTCGTGCGCGTGCTGGGTGCCAGGGCCGCTTACGTGGGCGCGTTGGGGGCCTCAGCCACACCCATCCGCTGGGGGGCCCCTTGCGCGTGCAACTTTGCTCATGCGTGGGGCCTCGGACATGCCCCATCTGTGCGTAGGGTGCCTCAGTCAAGGCCTTGCGCCCACAGGGGGCCCTCAACCATGGCCTTGCGCACACGTGGGGCCTCACACATGCACCATCCGAGAGCGGGGGTTCTAGGCCAAGGCCTTGCGCGTGCAGGGCTACAAGGCCACGCGCGTGCCAGGGCCACACGTCCCTCCTCGCACAGGAGCCTCAGCCATGCCCCATCCGCATGCTAAGGGCGTCGTCGAGGGTGGGTAAGGCCCCACGTGGTGTTCATACGCATGCAGGGTGGGCTTGTCAAGGGTATTAGGCCAATGGGGGGGCCTTGTTCCACGCTTAGGCTCGTGCCACGCCGTAATAAGTCTATGTGGGCTCAGGGTGGCCCGGGCAAGGGTCCTTGGGGCCTTGCAACGTGGCGAACGGGTCTTGAGGGCATAACTTCTCGCCCAGGTGTCTGATTTGGGCAAATGAGGTGTCGTTTTGGCATAAATTTTCAAGATCTATGCATCCAGTGCATTAGTTTCTACTTATATTCCTTTGACTTTCAGGCTTCCTCTTAACAAGCAGGTTAGGGACCTGTGCTTATCGTGTTTGAGCATTGAACGCCATGTAACAAGCATGTACAAGTCCCAACGAATGCAATCACACAAACACGATCGTCAAATCAGCCTTCAATGGGCACAAACCATCACTTGCTTAACATATCCATCAGGAATCAAACACCCAACGATTTGGAAGTTTTAAGTTAAGAGTGACGACACTCTTGGGACTTGTGGTCGGCCGAGTGAGCAGTTAACGTCGCATAACAAGCATGGTTTGATCGTTTTGTAAACCATCACCAACGTATTGTTGTCCACAATAACAGCTTGCCCGTGCTTTCAATTTGTGGGGTGCCTCATCCACGGCAAAAAAAAGAGGCCAACACTTGGAAGACTATAAAACTTTGTATTTTATTTTGGCCTGGGAGGATACTTGGTAATGCTTATTTACCGAAACTCACAAACACTTGACAAATTTTTTGACATGCACGGGGTCTCTGCTACCATGCCTTGGACCCCTGTGGGGCTATCTTTACAACTCGGGCAACTTATCTTTCACACCTTGCTTGGTTATGCCCTCGATCCACATGGGGCGCACCGTGGCTAGTGTTCGTAAACTTTGCTCCCCGACGGGTTACAACACTTAGAAATTTTTTCGTTCAAGTCTTGGCCCATGTGGGGTGCCTAAGCCTTTGTGGCAATACGTGAAGAAAAAGATAGAATTGGGGGAGGGACGAATCGAAGCGACATAGGGCTGAATCTCAATGGATCGTTGCAGCAAGGCCACTCTGCCACTTACAATACCCCGTCGCGTACTTAAGTCATATACAAAGGATTCTACCCATCGCTTAGCTCATCTTAGGACACCAGCATTATCTTTTAATAGATGTGCCGTCCCAGCCAAACTCTCCACCTGACAATGTCTTCCGCCTAGATCGGCCCAACTAAGCAGGCCTTGGGTCCAAAAAGAGGGGTAGTGTCCCGCCTCTGACTCACAAAATAAGTAAAATAACGTTAAAAGTAGTGGTATTTCACTTTCATCGTTTCCGGCTCCCACTTATACTACACCTCTCAAGTCATTTCACAAAGTCAGACTAGAGTCAAGCTCAACAGGGTCTTCTTTCCCCGCTGATCCTGCCAAGCCCGTTCGCTTGGCTATGGTTTCCTTGGATAGTAGACAGGGACAGTGGGAATCTTGTTAATCCATTCATGCACATCACTAATTAGATGGTGAGGCATTTGGCTACCTTAAGAGAGTCATAGTTACTCCCGTCGTTTACCCGTACTTGGTTGAATTTCTTCACTTTGACATTCAGAGCATTGGGCAGAAATCACATTGCGTGAGCATCCGCAGGGACCATCGCAATGCTTTGTTTTGATTAAACAATTGGATTCTCCTTGTCCGTACCAGTTCTGAGTCGACTGTTCGATGCCCAAGGAAGGCCCCTAAAGAGGCCGTTCCTAGTCCGTCCCTCAGACGGCACGCAACGACCCGCTCTCACCGCGGGAGCAGCTTGAGCAGTCTGCCGATAGTCGACGGGTTCGAGACTAGGACCCCCAATGCCCAGCCCTCAGAGCCAATCCTTTTCCCAAGGTTACAAATCAATTTTGTCGACTTCCCTTGCCTACATTGTTCCATCGACCAGAGGCTGTTCACCTTGGAGACCTGATGCAGTTATGAGTACGACCGGGCATGGGAGGCCCTCGGTCCTCCAGATTTTCAAGGGCCGCCAAGGGCGCACTGGACACCATACGACGTACGGTGCTCTTCCAACAGCTGGACCCTACCTCCGGCTAAGTCGTTCCAGGGTGGACAGGTTGTTAAACAGAAAAGATAACTTTTCCCGAGGCCCCCATCGATGTCTCTGGACTCCCTAACGTTGCCGTCAGCCGCCACTCCCTGTTCAAGAATTTTAACCCGATTCCCTTTCGAAGCTCACGCTGGCCGCGCTATCAGACGGGCTTCCCCCGTCTCTTAGCATCGACTAACCCATGTGCTAGTGTCATTCACATGGAACCTTTCCCCTCTTCGGCCTTCAAAGTTCTCGTTTGAATATTTGCTACTACCACCAAGATCTGCACCGTCGGTCGCTTCGCCTAGGCTCGTGCCCTAGGTTTTGCAGCGACCGTCGCGCCCTCCTACTCATCGGGGCCTGGCTCTTACCCTGACAGCTGGGTATAGGTTGCGCGCTTTAGCCCCATCCATTTTTGGGGCTAGTTGATTCAAGAGGTGAGTTGTTAACAACTCCTTAGCGGATTTCAACTTCCATGACCACCGTCCTGCTGTCTTAATCGACCAACACCCTTTGTGGGATCTAGGTTAGCATGCAGTTGGGCATCTTAACCTGGCTTCCGATTCATCCCACATCGCCAGTTCTGCTTACCAAAAATGGCCTACTTGGAGCTCTCGATTTCATGGCATGGCCCAACAAAGCAGCCACGCCGTCCTACCTATTTAAAGCTAGAGAATAGGTTGAGGGTGTTGTGCCCCTGATGCCTCTAATCATTGGCTTTACCCGATAGAACTCGTCCGTGGGCTCCAGCTATCCTGAGGGAAACTTCAGAGGGAACTAGCTACTAGACGGTTCGATTAGTCTTTCGCCCTATACCTAAGTCAGATGAATGATTTGCATGTCAGTATCGTTGCGGGCCTCCACCAGAGTTTCCTCTGGCTTCACCCCGCTCAGGCATAGTTCACCATCTTTCGGGTCCCAACAGGCATGCTCTCACTCAAACCCTTCTCAAAAGATCAAGGTCGGTCGGCGGTGCAACCCGCGAGGCAATCCTGCTAGTCAGTTTCCTTACGACGTTCGGGTTTACTCGCCCATTGACTCTCACACATGTCAGACTCCTTGGTCCGTGTTTCAAGATGGGCTGAAAGGGGAGTCCGCAGGCCGATGCCAGGAGCATGCAGATGCCAAAGCATGCCAAGACGACGCGCTGCCTTCCACGATCATAGGGACGATGTCTCCACAAGCATATCGATAGCCTGGGCTTGGGCCGCCCCCATAATCTACATCGGTTTGCACCTTGAGTCGATCGACGAATCGACTCTCGCTGTTCCACATCCAACCGAGGCACATCACCGGCCCCCATCTGCTTCCCTCCTGATAATTTCAAGCACTCTTTGACTCTCTTTTCAAAGTCCTTTTCATCTTTGCCTCGCGGTACTTGTTTGCTATCGGTCTCTCGCCAATATTTAGCCTTGGACAAAATTTACCGCCCGATTGGGGTTGCATTCCCAAACAACCTGACTCATCGATAGCACCTCATGGTCCGATAGGGTCTGGGCATGACAGGGCTCTCACCCTCTTTGGCGCCCCCTTCCAAGGGACTTGGGCCCGATCCATCGCTGAGGACGCTTCTTCATACTACAATTCGAATGCCGAGGGCACTCAATTCTCAACCTGGGCTGTTCCCGGTTTGCTCGCTGTTACTAGGAGAATCCTTGTAAGTTTCTTTTCCTCCACTCATTGATATGCTTAAACTCAGCAGGTAGCCCCGCCTGACCTGGGGTCGCATTGGAAGCACCTACGTTGGGGTGCATCGATGTTAAATTTGTAAAGTCTCTTGATGCTTTTGTCCAAAGAATGTGGCAGGGCACCGAATGATCGATGACCACCTATTACCACAGCAACTATGACCGAGGACTCAAATTTAGACCAACCGTGAGTCAAGGCCCACGGGAGGCCATCATCCACCACTCGTAGTCCCTATGCACCATATGGATAGTGTCAAAGGGATTTAGGGGGGCAACGGTGTGTGATGTCTAGGCAGACGTGCCGTCGACCGGATGGCTTTGGGTGCAACTTACGTTCAAAGACTCGATGGTTCATAGGATTCTACAATTCACACCAAGTATCGCATTTTGCTACGTTCTTCATCGATACGAGAGCCGAGATATCTGTTGTCGAGAGTTAGTTTAGACCTAAAAGAAACACGACACATCTGCTGCGGTAGGCACCAAATCTGGGGCCATAGTAGAAGCTCCTTTCTTTATGTTTCCTTGACACATTCCGCGCCGGGGTTGGTTAGTGGCCGGGGATGCATGGCAAAGCCACAGGCACTCAGCATGGGGGGTTCAAGGCACATATGACTACCCCTCGCCCCCAAGTGTTGTAAACCTGTTCGCGGGTCTTTCTGCCAGGCAGGTTTCGATAATGATTCTTCCTCAGGATCACCTACGGAAACCTTGTTATGACTTCTCCTTCCTCAAAATGATAAGGTTCAGTGGACTTCTCGTGATGTCACGGGAAGCGAACCGCCCATGTCGCCATGATCTGAACACTTCACCAGACCATTCAATTGGTAAGAGCGACGGGTGGTGTGTATAAAGGGCAGGGACGTAGTCAACACGAGCTAATGACTCGTGCTTACTAGGAATTCCTCGTTGAAGACCAACAATTTCAATGATCTATCCCCATCACGATGAAATTTCAAACATTACCCAGGCCTTCGGCCAAGGCTATAGACTCCTTGAATACATCAGTGTAGCGCGCGTGCAGCCTAGAACACCTAAGGGCATCACAGACCTGTTATTGCCTCAAACTTCCTTGGCCTAAGCGGCCATAGTCCCTCTAAGAAGCTGGCCGCGAAGGGTATCCTCTGCATAGCCAGTTAGTAGGCTGAGGTCTCGTTCGTTAATGGAATTAACCAGACAAATCACTCCACCAACTAAGAACGGGCATGCACCGGGCATGCACCACCACCCATAGAATCACTCCATCCGGTGTCTGGACCTGGTAAGTTTCCCTGTGTTGAGTCAAATTAAGCCGCAGGCTCCACTCCTGGTGGTGCCCTTACGTCAATTCCATTAAGTTTCAGCCTTGCGACCATACTCCCCCTGGAACCCAAAAGCTTTGATTTCTCATATGGTGCCGGCGGAGTCCTATAAGCAACATCCGTCGATCCCTGGTCAGCATCGTTTATGGTTGAGACTAGGACAGTATCTGATCATCTTCAAGCCCCCAAATTTCATTATTGATTAATGAAAACATCCTTGGCAAATGCTTTCGCAGTTGTTCATCTTTCATAAATCCAAGAATTTCACCTCTGACTATGAAATACGAATGCCCCCGACTATCCCTGTTAAACATTACTCTGATCCCGAAGGCCAATAGAATAGGATCGAAATCCTATGATGTTATCCCATGCTAATGTATACAAAGCGTAGGCTTACTTTGAGCACTCTAATTTCTTCAAAGTAACAGTACCGGAGGCACGACCCGGCCAATTAAGGCTAGGAGCGCATCGTCGGTAGAAGGGACCAGCCAACCGGTGCACACCTAAGGCGGACTGATCGACCCAATCCAAGGTCCAACTATGAGCTTTTTAACTACAACAACTTAAATATACACTATTGGTGCTAGAATTACCACTGCTGCTGGCACCAGACATGCCCTCCAATGGATCCTCGTTCAGGGATTTAGATTGTACTCATTCCAATTACCAAACTCGTAGCGCTCAGTATTGTTATTTATTGTCACTACCTCCCCGTGTCAGGATTGGGTAATTTACGTGCCTGCTGCCTTCCTTGGATGTGGTAGCCATTTCTCAAGCTTCCTCTCCGAAATTGAACCCTAATTCTCCATCACCCGTCACCACAATAGTAGGTGTCACAGGGGCCAAATTTTTCACCAAAAGTCTGCCACTATGCGGCACTAAGCCACCCGACCTAGTCAGCCTACCCAAGTGTTTACCCACGATGATCCGATAATCAAACACACAAAACCAACTTACAAAAACCACTTTCCAAGCTTTTATTAATTTACAAAAGGAATACAAGTTTTGCCTCACACGGATCACCACAACACTCACTTCGTCACTTGTGAGTTGGTGTCTTAAGGCCTCACTATTTATAGACAAAATTTACAACGTGTGGCTGACACCCCTCAGCCACTAAGGATCAACTTCGGGACACTATGCATGCTAACAGCCACGTTACAGTGACTTCCACGATTCTCAGGTGGAGACTTGGCCCTCTGCACGCCAGGTGCAGCCTGTTAACTTCCAGTCGCCTATTGATGCACGAACATGGGCCATGTGGGGCGTAGTCATGGTCTAGCCGTTGGCTGGGCAACTCTCTGGTCGATCCATATTCGCCCATGACTTACGCCCACGTGCCTTTAGAATCTAGCCGTTGTGGCCACGTTTTAGAGTTAGCTGTTGAGGCCACCTGCTTCTGCAGATCATGTGCGCACCACTCACACACGTGGGCTGAGAGTTTGCTTGCTCACCCAACAGCCCACGCACATCTACACGTTCCTTTTTTGTGGGCCCTTGTCTGAGCCGAGACTTAGCCCGCACTCAAGCCTTGCCTGCCTGTGTCTTTGTCCACTGGCTTCCCTCGAGTTTCTCGTATGCTTGTCCGTACGCCTACGTGCACGTCTCACTGCCTGTCCGAGATGCTCGTACGCCTGTCTGAATGCTCGCACGCCTGTCTAAATGGCCACGCATGCACACCCACCTGCGTGGACATTTCTCGCCTGACCCACTTGCATGGCCAAGGCCACCTTGTGCCTGCATGCTGATCCTTTGGGTCTTGTCCGAACCATGCAAAGGAGGTTACCACATGCCCCCTTGCCTTGGACATGGGCCAGCCATGTCCAAGATTTGCCACCACTAACTTAGTTCGAAGTTTAGGGGTCTAACAAACCACCCCCACCGGATGAAGCCGACGCCCTCGTCGGTATAGCCTCAAGGTATTCCTACACTTCTTTCTCAAATTGCAACAAGGTAACATCCCACTCCCAAGTATCACTGTTCTCCTCTTCACCCTTCCATTTCACAAGAAAATCAATCCGTCGACTTTTCTTGCTCATGCCCATTGTTCGATGGTCAAGGATCTTTTCCACCGTTTTGTCAAATTGTTTTCTGATAGTGGGTAGAGCCCTCTTCGCCTGTTGCCTTTCGTTCAACAAGTCCTCCTTGTAAGGCTTCAGAAAGCTCACGTGGAACATTGGGTGCACTTTTAGTCGAGGTGGTAGCTTTAACCTGTAAGCAACATTCTGAACTTTCTTAATAATTTCAAAGGGACCATTGTACCTTAGAAGAAGCCCACGATGCACTGCTTTGCTGCTTATCTTCTTCCAAATATGTGGGGTCAATTTTAGCAACACCACGTCACCAACGTTGAACTCGACTTGGCGCCTATGCTGATCAGCATACTTCTTCATGCGCCTGGCTGCTTTCATCAAACTGTCTTGGGCCTGTAATATCAACTCCTGCTTCTCTTCCGCAAAGCAATAGGCTGCTGGATAGTTAACTCACCCTTTGGAACGTGCCACCTCCAATGGGGACAGGGGTTGATGTCTGAGTGCAAGCTCTGCTGGACTCATTCCGGTTGTAGAACTCCGATGTAAGTTGTAGGAGAATTGGGCCACATCAAGTAAATCTAGCTAATTCTTTTGACTCGCCGAGACATAATGCCTTAAAAATTCTTCCAATAGAGCATTAATACGCTTCATTTGGCCGTCGGTCTGTGGATGGTTAGCCGTAGAAAACTTTAACTCAGAACCTATCAAGTTAAGAGAGCCATCCAAAACTTACCAGTGAACCTTGAATCACGATCTCTGACTATGTCTTTAGGCACAACGAAATATTTCACCAGATTCTTGAAAAAGAGCTCTACCGCCACGATAGCTGAGCACTCATGTGGGGCTGCAATGAGCATTGCATACTTCAAAAACTAATCTACGACGACCAACATTGACCGCATACCTTGGATTGAAGGGAACCCCATATTGAAATCCATAGATACTGATTTCCATGGCTTTTCTGGCACCGAGAGTGGCTGTAATAGTCTGGCTACCTTCCTTCTTTCTGTCTTGTCATGTTGGCACACCAAACAAGTCTTCACATATAGCTCAACAACCTCCTCCATGTTGGGCCAATAATAGCTGCGGGTTAGGAGTGCCATCATCCGTTCTCTCCTTGGATGTCCCGCCCATTGAGGGTCATGCGTCTCCTGCAAAAGTTCCTGTCTCAAGCCACCCGAGTTAGGAATAAATAATCAATTACCTTTGGCAAAAAGGAGTCCGTCATCTTCTAAATAATGCCTCACTACTCCTTCTCGCACTTCCTTCTTGAGATGAACATAGGCCTGGTCCACCTCAACTTGTTGTTTCACTCGATCAAGAAAAGGTGACTGCACTGCCATCAATGCAGTCACATAGTCCTGCACCTCCTTGCGATTCAAGGCGTCAACGACTTGGTTTTGCTTGCCTGGTTTATGTTCCCACACAAAGTCAAATTCCGTTAGGAATTCCTGCCATCGGGCCTGTTTTGGGGTTAACTTCTTCTGGGCCTTGAAATAAGTGTTCTCCACATTGTCCGTCAACACTTTGAACTTCGTTACCAGCAAGTAATGCCTTCAAGTGTCAAGGAAATGCACCACTGCCGTCATTTCCTTCTCATGGGCTGAGTACCGCTGCTCACCATCTTTAACCTTCCTACTTTCATAAGCCACAAGGTGGCCATCCTGCACGAGCACTCCACCAAGAGCTCGATCTGATGCATCCGTGTGTACCTCAAATGGAAGCTCAAAACCTGAAAATCTCAAGACTAGTTCCGAGGCAACTGCTGCCTTCAGCTTCTCAAAGGCTTCTTGGCATGCGTCTGTCCACGCCCACTTTTGATCCTTTCTCAGCAAATCTGTCAAAGGGCTTGCCTTCTTTGAATACCCTTTGATGAAACATCGATAGAAATTTGCCAAACCAAGAAAAAAATGCAAGTTTGGCACCTTCATTGGCATAGGCCAATCAATTATTGCCTTCACCTTGTCCTCGTCCATCCGAATATTGCCTTTGGAAATCAATGGCCCAAGAATTTGATTTCTTGCTTGCAAAACTCACATTTTTCTTTCTTCACAAATAACTTGTACTCTCTAAGCCGTGAGAATACTTGCCGCAAGTGATTAACATGATCCACCAAGGATCCTGAGTAAACAACAATATCATCCAAATAAACAACCACAAACCGATAAAGAAATTCATAGAGTACCTAGTTCATTAAGTTGCAAAACATGGCAGGGGCATTGGTTAAGCCAAAAGGCAAAAACTCAAATGAACCATACCTCATCACACAAGCCGTCTTGGGCTCATCCCTCTAGGCTATCTACACCTGCCAATAGCCTAACCATAGGTCCAGCTTTGTGAAGTATGACGCACCTGCCAATCGGTCGAACAAATCTACTGCGTTGGGGACCGAGTACTTATTCTTGATAGTCACCTTATTAAGGGCCTGATAGTCTATGCACATCTGCAATGAGCCATCCTGCTTCCTCTAAAACAGCACAGGGGCACCACAAGGGGCTTTTGATGGTTGTATGAAACCAGCATTCAGCAACTCGTTAAGCTGCCTCCTCAGCTCGACCAACTCTGATGGGGCCATCTGATAAGGGGCTTGGGCTGGCGGCCTGGCACCTGGCTCCAGCTCGATCTTGAGGTCCTCCGCTCGCCTCGGTGGTAATTCCTTTTGTAGCTCTGAGGGCATCAAGTCTGAGAACTGCTCCAACACCGTTGCAACTTCGTCAGGCACCTCCACGACCTGATCCAGTTTGATTTCCATGAGGGCTGCAATGTAAGTAATCTCGCCCTTTTTCACCCCATTTTTAAATTGCTTAGCCGACTGCATCTCTAACTTACTCTTGACCTGTCCAGAGAAGTTAGCGTGAATAAAACAAGGATTTCGTTCCTCATTTACCAACATACCCGATAGATGAGGCATGATTGCAGCCTTGGCTTGCACAAAGAAATCAATCCCCAAGATCAACTCAAAATCATCCAAGGCTATGATGGTAATATTTATCTGTCCCTCCCAAGCACCAACTTTGAGGGTCGTTGTGGCCACACCTTGGACCGAAGTAGCACCCGAGTTTACCGCCTTGATTTTGCATGGACTCTGGTTTACCACTAAACCCAACTTGTCCACCATTCTATTGGAAAGGAAGTTGTTGGTCGCTCCCATGTCCAGCAAAGCTCTAACGATCTTCCCATTTAGTTGCACCGCTGCATACAAAAGACCCCTATTTGGGGCTGACTTAACCGTTGAAACCGCATTAAGGAGTTGAAGAGGGTTTACCCATGAAGTGCTAGATCCACCTGCATTCTCCTCTCCTTTGGACTCTTGAATAGCATTTAATCTTTCTCGCTTTGGGCATTTCTTGGCCCAATGAGGTCCCCCATAAATAAAATAGCCCGCTTCCTTCTTGCCTCCGTTGGACTCACCTTGTTTGGTCATCTTTTTACCCTTCCCTTCAGATTTCTTAAAATCCTTAGAGGGGCCTTTACCCTTTTTGCCTTCCTGACCCTTCTTCTTGTCACCAATTGAGGCAGTTGGGGTGGGTCTAAAGTCAACTAAGCCCTCCGCAGCAGCAATGGCCGAAGGAAAGTCCTTCACGCCTTCTCTCCACAACTCGACAAGTGCCCACGCTTGCAAACCTGACAGAAACTTGAATAGCTTGTCAGCATCTGACATATCTTTGATGTCCAACATCAAAAAACTAAACTCCCGTACATACTCTAGAACAAAACTCATCTGTCGAAGCTTCTTGAGTGCTTCTCGTGCAATCCATGAGGTGTTGTACGGGAGGAACTGATCCTTTAGTTCCTTCTTTAACGTTTCCCAATCCTCGATCGGAGGTTTGCCAGCCCTTGTCTCTCTCCACATCTAGGTCTGCCACCATAGTTTAGCATCACCAGATAAATACACGCTAGTTATGGTTACCTTTTCACAATCTAGAATATGAGCGGCCTTGAAATACTGCTCCATATCCCACAAGAAATTCTCTAGTTCTTTGGCGTTACGGCCACCGTTGAACGCCTTAGGTTCTAGAACTTTGATCTTCTAAGGGGCCTCATCCATGGCCTAAGGGGTCGCCACGGTCCTCTTGAGGATAATTATCTCATCCTCTAGTCTCTTCGAGTTTTCCTTCACCAAGTCAATCATGGTGATGAAGTCCTGCATCATGGAGGAAAACCGCTCTTCCATGTCTCGCAATGTGTCAGACCGAACCGTGTTCAAGGCTGCCATTTGCTCAGCCTAACGTGCCACCTACACTGCAAGACTCACCGCATCGTCGCTTTGAGGATTCCCAATGAAGTCCTCCAAGCGACTAACTCTTTCATGCAACTCATTCTTCGTAACGGTTCCAAGAACGTCCGCTGTTCTCGGCTCTGATACCAGTTGACACAGGGGCCAAATTTTTCACCGAAACTGTTCCACTGTGCGGTACTAAGCCACCCGACCTAGTCAGCCTACCCAAGTGTTTACCCACAATGATCCGACAATCAAACACACAAAACCAACTTACGGAAACCACTTTCCAACCTTTTATTAATTCACAAAAGGAATACAAGTTTTGCCTCACACGGATAACTACAACACCCACTTCTTCACCTGTGAGTTAATGTCTCAGGGCCTCACTATTTATAGACAAAATTTACAACATGTGGCTGACACCATCAGCCACTAAGGATTAACTTCGGGACACTATGCATGCTAACAGCCACGTTGTAGCGACTTCCACGATTCTCAGGTGGAGACTTGGCCCTCTGTACGCCACGTGCAGCCTGTTAACTTCCAGTCGCTTACTGATGTGCAAGCATGGGCCACGTGGGGCGTAGTCATGGTCTAGCCGTTGGATGGGCAACTCTCTGGTCGATCCACGTTCGCCCACGACTTATGCCTACATGCCTTCAAAATCTAGCCGTTGTGGCCATGTTTCAAAGTTAGCTGTTGAGGCCACCTGCTTCCGCGGATCGTGTGTGCACCACTCGCACACGTGGGGTGAGAGTTCGCTTGTTCACCCAACTTCCCATGCACATCTGCACGTTCCCTTTTCCACGGGGCCTTGTATGAACTGAGACTTATCCTGCACTCAAGCCTTGCCTGCCTGTGTCTTTGTCCACTGGCTTCCCCTGAGTTTCTCGCATGCTTGTCTGCACGCCCACGCGCACGTCGTACTGCCTGTCTAAGATGCTCACACGCCTGTCCGAATGCTCACGTGCCTGTCCGAATGGCCACAAATGCGCACCCACCTGTGTGCACATTTCTCGCCTGACCCACATGCATGGCCAAGGCCACCTTGTGCCTGCATGCTGATCCTTTGGGTCTTGTCCGAACCATGCAAAGGAGGTTACCACATGCCCCCTTGCCTTGGACATGGGCCACCCATGTCCAAGATTTGTCACGACTGACTTAGTTCGAAGTTTGAGGGTCTAACAGTAGGCCACTATCCTACCATCGAAAGTTGATAGGGCAGATATTTGAATGATGCATCGTCGGCATGATGGCTGTGCGATCCGTCGAGTTATCATGAATCATCAAAGCTACGAGCAGAGCCCGCGTCGGCCTTTTATCTAATAAATGCATCCCTTCTAGAAGTCGGGGTTTGTCGCACGTATTTGCTCCAGAATTACTATGGTTATACGAGAAACAAGTACCATCAAACAAACTATAATTGATTTAATGAGCCATTCGTAGTTTCACAGTCTAAATTAGTTCATACTTACACATGCATGGCTTAATCTTTGAGACAAGCATATGACTACTGGCAAGATTAACCAGGTAATATTCCTCTATGACTTCGTACCAAATGAACCCAATGGTCAATAAGGTAACGAGAGTCGTTCGTGTTGAGGGACTTGATTCGGAACAACCACAGGCCAAGGCCCTTTGTCCTTATAATATTTCGCATCCAAGAGCACAAGCGAAGAACCATGGACCAAGAAAGTCACCTCAAAAGGATTGCTTCAGGGCCACAGTGATTGCTTCAACATCCACCTTGAGACCACAGGGCCACAAGGAGGAACAAGGCAACCAAAAAAAGCTTTCCACACCGGCAGGCAACACAGGAACCAAGGGTCACGCCCAATGACGCATATTATTTGCTCTTGGGGCAAATTGAAATAGGGTGACATGTCAACAGTTTGTTGCCCAAGCAAGGAGCCTACCAACACGCTCAACCCAAACACCACTCACATGCCAATTAAATATGCTAGACACAACACCACCAAACA
Source organism: Artocarpus heterophyllus (assembly GCA_025403435.1). Lineage (NCBI taxonomy): Eukaryota > Viridiplantae > Streptophyta > Magnoliopsida > Rosales > Moraceae > Artocarpus > Artocarpus heterophyllus. Next base: position 5,749,241 of record CM046331.1, on the reverse strand, counting down.
CGCCCACAAACCCCATTTAAAACGAGGCCCACGAACGCATCAAGAGGCACCATGGCCGCACCGCTTGACATGAGAACAATATCTTAATCAAGGCAACCAAGTTTCCCCTCGCAAAGCCAACATTCAACCACGACATTAGCACATAGCGACCAAGAACCGCCCATAATAGGCTACATATCTTGGAGGCAACAAGCCTTTTAGTGGCCTCTTGATTGCCCAACAAGGGTCAGCTTTCCCATTGAGGTAACGAAGCCCACGCCAAGCCAACAATGTCAACTTGCTGAGGATCAAATTTGCCCCGCCCTGCGCATGCACAACAGGGCCAAGCCATTCCAACCGAGGCAACAAAGCTTCCCCACGCCATGGCAACTCATGACGAGGTCAACATCCCAACCGAGGTAAACACAGCTTCCCCACGTCAAGCCAACAATCCACCATTGCGGTGCATAAAGCATCCAAGAGACACCCAACATGGGCAACATACCATGGACACAAGCATCGCAATGACTTCATGTTGAAGAGATGAGACTCAACTCATCAGACCGCTGCCGCCGCCGTGGTAGCCAACTGCCACCCAGAGGCGGCCCAGGGCGGCCCTGCCCATGAGCCCCCATCCACCCCACACCAAGGCCCAAGGTGTGCACCCGTGTGGGCACGCATGGGGGGCAACAGGCGTGGGGGGCATGGGGCCAGAGGGTGGACAGGCAGCCCCCCCTTAAAGAGCTTATTAAGCTTTTTCAGGTCCAGTAGGAAGAGACATTAAAATTTTGAGGAGGTATCACACCCATAGAGAATTCTATACTTCGTATTTTGAGGAGTTTTTTTTGCATGAATGCTTAGAAAAATGTGATCTTGCTAATGGATATTTTTCCAGAATTTTTTTTAACATTTAGTATTTTTTTTTATTTTTCAATGGCAAAAAATTGAAAAAATCATAAAAAATAAAATATAAATTCAATTGGTAAGATTTTTGTTGTGTTTTGTTCTAAGAATTAGGCATGATTTTAAGATGAAATAACATGAATGAGTTTGTTGGATGAAAGTTTCAAAATTTTTGAAAAACTTGATTTTGGCCCTTTCGTGTGCATGCTGGGCTCCAGGCCCGCACACGTGGGCATGCTGGGGGACCTCAACCACGCCCATCCGCTGGGGGGCCTCCTGCCTAGGCCTTGCACATGTGACCTTGCTCACGTGGGAGGCCTCAGACATACCCCATCCGCGCGCGGGGTGCCTCGGTCAAGGCCTTGCACCCACAGGGGGCCCTCGGCCACGGCCTTGCACACACGTGGGGCCTCACACACGCACCATCCACGCGCAGGGCTCCTCAGCCAAGGCCTTGCGCATATAGGGCGGCAAGGCCACGCACGTGCCAGGGCCACACGCCCATCCTCACACGGGGGCCTCAGCTATGCCCCATCCGCGTGCTAAGGGCGTCGTCAAGGGTGGGCAAAGCCCCACGTGGCGTTCATACGTATGCAAGATGGCCTCGTCATGGGTGTTAGGCCAATGGGGGGGCCTTGTTCCACGCTTAGGCTCGTGCCACGCCGTAATAAGTGTGTGTGGGCTCGGGGTGGCCTGGACAAGGGTCCTTGGGGCCTCGCAGCATGGCGAACGGGTCGTGAGGGCATAACTTCTCGCCTGGGTGTTCAATTTGGGCGAACGAGGTGTCATTTTCACATAAATTTTTGAGATCTACGCATCCAGGGCATTGGTTTTTACTTATTTTCCTTAGATTTTTAGGCTTCCTCTTAACAAGCCGGTTAGGGACTTGTGCTTGTCGTGTTTGAGCACTAAATGCCATGTAACAAGCATGTGCAGTCCCAGCGAACGCAATCACTCAAACATGATAAGGAAATCAACCTTTGATGTGCACAAACCATCACTTGGTTAATATATCCATCAGGAATCAAACACCCAATGACTTGGAAGTTTTAAGTTAAGCGTGATGACACTCTTGGGACTTGTGGTCAGTCGGGTGAGCAGTTAACACCGCGTAACAAGCATGGTTTGATCGCTTTGTAAACCATCACCAACGTATTGTTGTCGATAATAACGGCCTACTCGTGCTTTCAACTTGTGGGGTGCCTCATCCACGGCCAAAAAAAGAGGCCAACACTTGGAAGACTATAAAACTTTGTATTTTATTTTGGCCTGGGAGGATACTTGGCAATGCATATTTCCCGAAACTCACAAACACTTGACAAATTTTTCGCCATGCACTGGGTCTCTGCTACCACGCCTTGGACCCCCGTGGGGCTGTCTCTACAACTCGGGCAACTTATATTTCACACCTTGCGGGGTTATGCCCTCGATCCACATGGGGCACACCGTGGCCAGTGTTTGCAAACTTCGCTCCCCGACGGGTTACAGCACTTAGAAATTTTTTCATTCAAGTCTTGGCCCATGTGGTGTGCCTAAGCATCTGTGGCTATACAGGGAGAAAAAGATAGAATTGGGGGAGGGACGAATCGAAGTGACATAGGGCTGAATCTCAGTGGATCGTGGCAGCAAGGCCACTCTGCCACTTACAATACCCCGTCACGTACTTAAGTCGTCTGTAGAGGATTCTACCTGCCGTTCGATAGGAATTGTACTTCAAGGCGGCCCACATGGCTCGTCCACTGCGAGGGCTTCACCAACGACACGTGCCTTTGGGGGCCGAGGCCCCTACTGTAGGTCGACAAACGAGCTACGGGCGCATGCATCCCTTCTAGCCTAGATTCTAACTTAGAGGCGTTCAGTCATAATCCAGCGCACGGTAGCTTTGTGCCACTGGCTTTTCAACCAAGCGCGATGATCAATTGTTCGAATCAACGGTTCCTCTTGTACTAGCTTGAATTACTATTGCGACACTGTCATCAGTAGGGTAAAACTAACCTGTCTCACGATGGTCTAAACCCAGCTCACGTTCCCTATTGGTGGGTTAACAATCCAACACTTGGTGAATTCTGCTTCACAATGATAGGAAGAGCCAACATAGAAGGATCAAAAAGCAACATCGCTATGAACGCTTGGCTGCCACAAGCCAGTTATCCTTGTGGTAACTTTTCTGACACCTCTAGCTTTAAATTTTGAAGGTCTAAAGGATCGATAGGGCACGCTTTCCTGGTTCGTATTTGTATTGGAAATTAGAATCAAACGAGCTTTTACCCTTTTGTTCCACACGAGATTTCTGTTCTCGTTGAGCTCATCTTAGGACACTTGCATTATCTTATAATAGATGTGCCGCACCAGCCAAACTCCCCACCTGACAATGTCTTCCGCCTAGATCGGCCCACTAAGGCAGGCCTTGGGCCCAAAAAGAGGGGCAGTGCCCTACCTCTGATTCATAGAATAAGTAAAATAATGATAAAAGTAGTGGTATTTCACTTTCGACGTTTTTGGCTCCCACTTATACTACACCTCTCAAGTCATTTCACAAAGTCGGACTAGAGCCAAGCTCAACAGGGTCTTCTTTCTACGGAGGGATTAGTCGACTTTAGACCCACCCCAACTGCCTCAATTAGTGACAAGAAGAAGGGTCAGGAAGGCAAAAAGGGTAAAGGCCCCTCTAAGGATTTCAAGAAATCCGAAGGAAAGGGTAAAAAGATGACCGAACAAGGCGAGTCCAAGGGAGGGAAGAAGGAAGCGGGCTGTTTTATTTGTGGGGGACCACATATGGTGAAGAAATGCCCAAAGCGAGAAAGATTAAAGGCTATTCAAGAGTCCGAAGGAGAGGAGAATGTAGGTGGATCTAGCACTTCATGGGTAAACCCTCTCCAACTCCTTAGTACGGTTTCAACGGTTAAGTCAGCCCCAAATAGGGGTCTTTTGCATGCAGCGGTGCAACTAAATGGGAAGACCATAAGAGCTTTGCTGGACACGGGAGCGACCAGCAACTTCCTCTCCAATAGAATGGTGGACAAGTTAGCCCCTGACCCCATTGGAGGTGGCACGTTCCAAAGGGCGAGTTAGCTATCCAGCACCCCATCACTTTGCAAAAGAGAAGCAGGAGTTGTTACTACAGGCCCGAGACAATTTGATGAAAGGAGCCAGGCGCATGAAGAAGTATGCTAATCAGATTTGGAAGAAGATAAGCACCAAAGCAGTGCATCATGGGCGGGAGAGGAGAATAGTGCTACTTGGGAGCGGGACGTTACCTTGTGGCCATTTGAGAAAGACACGCAGGAATACCTCGAGGCTATACCGATGAGGGCGTCGGCTTCATCCGGTGGGGGTGGTTTGTTAGAACCCCAAAATTCAAACTAAGTCAGTAGTGGCAAATCTTGGACGTGGGTGGCCCATGTCCAAGGCAAGGGGGCATGTGGTAACCTACTTTGCATGGTTCGGACAAGACCCAAAGGATCAACATGTAGGCACAAGGTGGCCTTGGCCATGCATGTGGGTCAAACGAGAAATGTGCACGCAGGTGGGTGCGCATGTGTGGCCATTTGGACAGGCGCACGAGCATTTGCACAGGCACGCGAGCATCTCAGACAGGCAGTGAGACATGCGCGTGGGCGTGCAGACAAGCATGCGAGAAACACAGGGGAAGCCAGTGGACAAAGACACAGGAAGGAAATGCTTGAGTGTAGGCTAAGTCTCGATTTTAGACAAGGCACCGTGAAAAAGGGAATGTGCAGATGTGCGTGGGCTGTTGGGTGAGCGAACGAACTCTCAATCCACGTGTGCGAGTGGTGCGCACACGATCCGCAAAAGTCGGTGGCCTCAATAGCTAACTCTTAAACATCGCCACAATGGCTAGATCTTGAAGGCACGGGGGCATAAGTCGTGGGTGAACGTGGAACGACCAGAGAGTTACCTAGCCAACGGCGAGACCATGACTACGCCCCATGTTTGCGCATCAGTAGGCAACTGGAAGTTAACAGGCTGCACGTGGCATGCAAAGGGCCAAGTCTCCGCCCGAGAATCGTGGAATTTGCTGCAATGTGGCTGTTAGCATGCATAGTGTCCCGAAGTTGATCCTTAGTGGCTGGGGGTGTCAGCCACACGTTGTAAATTTTGTCTATAAATAATGAGGCCCTGAGACACCAACTCACAAGTGACGAAGTGAGTGTTGTGGTGATCCATGTGAGGCAAAACTTGTATTCCTTTTGTGAATTAATAAAAGGTTGGAAAGTGGTTTCTGTAAGTTGGTTTTATGTGTTTCATTATCGAATCATCATGGGTAAATACTTGGGTAGGCTGAATAGGTTGGGTGGCTTAGTGCCGCACAGTGGCAGACTTTTGGTGAAAAATTTGGCCCTTGTGACAACTGGTACCAAAGCCAAGAACAGCGGACGTTCTTGGAACCATTACGATGAATGAGTTGCATGAAAGAGTTAGTCGCTTGGAGCACTTCATTGGGAATCCCCAAAGCGACGATGCGGTGAGTCTTGCGCTACAGGTGGCACGTCAGGCTGAGCAAATGGCAGCCTTAAACATGGTTCGGTCTGACACATTACGAGAAATTGAAGAGCGGTTTTCCTCCATGATGTAGGACTTAATCACCATGATTGACTTGGTGAAGGAAAACTCAAAGAGACTAGAGGATGAGATAATTATCCTCAAGAGGGCCGTGGCGACCCCTTAGGCCGTGGATGAGGCCCCTTTGAAGATCAAAGTTCTAGAACCTAAGGCGTTCAATGGTGGCCGTAACGCCAAAGAACTGGAGAATTTCTTGTGGGATATGGAGCAGTATTTCAAGGCCACTCATATTCCAGATCGTGAAAAGGTAACCATAACTAGCATGTATTTATCTAGTGATGCTAAACTATGGTGGTGGACCCATATGTCAGGAGAGACAAGGGCTGGCAAACCTCCAATCAAGGATTGGGAAAAGTTAAAGATGGAACTAACGGATTAGTTCCTCCCGTGCAACACCGCATGGATTGCACGAGAAGCACTCAAGAAGCTTCGACAGACAAGTTCTGTTCGAGAGTATGTTTGGGAGTTCAGTTCTTTGATGTTGGACATTAAAGATATGTCGGATGTAGACAAGCTATTCAACTTTCTGTCAGGCTTGCAAGCGTGGGCACATGTCGAGTTGCGGAGACAAAACGTGAAGGACCTTCCTTTGGCCATTGCTACTGCGGAGGGCTTAGTCGACTTTAGACCCACCCCAACTACCTCAATTGGTGACAAGAAGAAGGGTTAGGAAGGCAAAAAGGGTAAAGGCCCCTCTATGGATTTTAAGAAATCCGAAGGGAAGGGTAAAAAGACGACCGAACAAGGCGTGTCCAAGGGAGGCAAGAAGGAAGCGGGCTGTTATTTTTGTGGGGGACCACATATGGTGAAGAAATTCCCAAAGCGAGAAAGATTAAATGCTATTCAAGAGTCCGGAGGAGAGGAGAATGTAGGTGGATCTAGCACTTCATGGCTAAACCCTCTCCAACTCCTTAATACGGTTTCAACGGTTAAGTCATCCCCAAATAGGGGTCTTTTGTATGCAGCGGTGCAACTAAATGGGAAGACTGTAAGAGCTTTGCTGGACACAAGAGTGACCAACAACTTCTTGTCCAATAGAATGGTAGACAAGTTGGGTTTAGTGGTAAACCAGAGTCCATGCAAAATCAAGGTGGTAAACTCGGGTGCTACTCCAGTCCAAGGTGTGGCCACAACGACCCCCGAACTTCGAACCATGCAAGTGGTGGCAAATCTTGGACGTGGGTGGCCCATGTCCAAGGCAAGGGGGCATGTGGTAACCTCCTTTTCATGGTTCAGACAAGACCCAAAGGATCAGCATGTAGACACAAGGTGGCCTTGGCCATGCATGTGGGTTAGGCAAGAAATGTGCACGTAGGTGGGTGCGCATGCGTGGCCATTCGACAGGCGTGAGAGCATCTCAGATAGGCAGTGAGACGTGCGCATGGGCGTGCAGACAACCATGCGGGAAACTCGAGGGAAGCCAGTGGACAAAGACATAGGCAGGCAAGGCTTGAGTGCGGGCTAAGTCTCGGTTCAGACAAGGCCCTGCGGAAAAGGGGACATGCAGATGTGTGTGGGCTGTTGGGTGAGCGAGCGAACTCTCAGCCCATGTGTGCGAGTGGTGCACACACGATCTGCGGAAGCAAGTGGCCTCAACAGCTAAGTCTAAAACATCGACACAAAGGCTAGATTCTGAAGGCACGTGGGCGTAGGTCGTGGGTGAACATGGATCGACCAAAGAGTTGCCCAGCCAACAGCTAGACCATGACTACGCCCCACGTGGGCCATGTTCGCACATCAGTAAAAGATTGGAAGTTAACAGGCTACACGTGGCTTGCATGTTGGAAACAAAGTACGCAGTGGAATTTTAAAAAAAATTTCATCAGAATATTTTCCAAAACACAAGTTTGACATGTTATATGTATAAATTAAACAGATCTTACTAACCTCAGTGTGCCGAAGAACCTCCGTGACCTGTGTAGAGAAGTAACATTCCGGAAGAGCCTCAACCGGAGTGAGTGTGGGCTCACACATATAGCTCTTCCACCGGTGACTCTCCTTCCAACCAACAGAGAGAACCCAAAGCTAGTGTTCGTGATTTGTGAACAAAAGCTCTCAGGGAGTTTTCAGATGCTCACTAGAAGAGTATCACTCTTAATCTCTCAAATTGATCTGAGTAAATCATTAGACTCACTCCCTTTTTATACCTATTGGTCCTAGGGTCAGTCCATATCAGATTAGGTCTCAAAAAATCGAAACAGAATCAAGTTCGGATCAATATCTGATAAGATCCGCGTGAAAACGCGTAATCTTAACTGTCGTCGATCGGCAGGCCAAACTTTCTGATAGGCAGGCCGAACACGTCATCCGGCAGGCCGAACTGCCGAGAAAAAATCTCCGCGAATCTTTTATTTTCCACCCGAGATTCTAAAGGATAAAGTCTCAGTTTTGATTCAAATATCCCAATAGAAAAGATATCTGATCAAAACAAACTTTATCAAGATAATCTCTAAGAAAATAAATTAATTCACAATAATTCTATAAGTTTATCATGTTCTAATTGTCCAAAATTATACAAGCTCGTGTAGCTAAGTCTCCATGACATATCATAGTGTATCGCATCCCCATATCATCATCCATAATCAGCTTAAGGACAAATTCTGTCTTACCTTCCCGATTATTTTTATCTTACGTTCCATTTTCTCACCAATAGAAAACTTACCATCCAAAGATAGTATACCATTCAGTTACACCTACGTATCCAAATGGTTGAGCGCTCTAGTTTTTCAATTACAGGACAACGCATATAAGAGGATATCATTACTCCTAAAGAGGAGCTATGGATTCCATATCTATGAATAACAAGTCTACGCTATCAAGAGTCATGCCTCCAACGTACCAGCATGCATGTCACTATAGAAATGTGGGAGTCACCCATTGGTACATCAAAAGACACAAGTCGAGACAACGGGCCCATTATACATCTGAGGATTAAGATACAATACAAATGATTGTCTAAATTGAATCGATTTGCCAAGACAGAATTATTAATCCAAATCAATTCACTTTATGTCCCAATCCAACACATCGTCACCTTTGACAACGTGCCAATGTTTCTATTCATGGAGTCCAACTCTGATGGTCAAGACAAACCATCTCCCAAAAAGGGATATAGACAACATAACAATCTTTACATGAATAAAGCGCCTAACTTTATTCCCTCGATTGCGGATCATATGTTTTAGACCGTCACCCTAAGAATTGTGTCTTCCGCATAATCATCCCATCAAATGCCCAATTCTTAAGGTTTAGACTGATAGTCTCAGACTACTGTTTGCTTATCATACACTCAACAAATATGAACGTAAAGAGGACAATATTTGGTATATATAAATTAATAAATTCTTTATTGATAAAAATGTCTCCAAAAACGTATTACATTTTTACTCCTTAGAGCATACATGTCTAACAATCTCCCACTTGCACTAAGTGAGTAAATACTGCAAATTTCGCATCCCCATAGCTTCCACATGCCTCTCGAAGACTCTCCCAGTAAGTGTCTTCGTGAATGGATCGGCTAAGGAACTTGCGGAGCCACACTGCTTCTTTCGAAGCATCACTAGCCGCCACATACTCGGCCTCCATCGTTGAATCTGAAGTGCAATCTTGCTTCGCACTTCTCCAACTGATGGCACCGCCACCTAGAGTAAACACAAACCCCGAAGTCGATTTCCTAGAATCCAGGCAGGATTGAAAATCTGAATCAGTGTATCCTAGAGGAGTTAAATCCTCACCCAAATACACAAGCATATACCCTCGAGTCCTTCTCAGGTACTTGAAAATATGCTTTACCGCAACCCAATGGTTCGGTCCTGGATCCGCCTAAAATCGACTCACAATCCCAACCGCATAGCTAATATCCGGTCGAGTGCAAAGCATGGCATACATGAGACTACCCACTACAGAAGCATAAGGTACCTTCTTCATGTATTCTCTTTCTTCATAAGACTTTGGAGAGTCTTTCTTAGAAAGAGTAATTCCAGACCTAGATGGTTGCCCACCTTTCTTGGAATCCTGCATTGCAAACCTCCTGAGAATTTTATCTATGTAGCCGGCCTGTGACAAAGCTATCATTTTGTTCTTCCTATCCCGAAAGATCTGGATACCGAGAACAAAATTAGCCTCACCTAAGTCCTTCATGTCAAACTGCTTGGTCAACCATAATTTGACCGATGACAATGCCCCAACGTCATTGCCCATAAGCAGTATGTCATCTACATAGTGTAGTAGAAAAACCACCTTCCCATTCTTAATGTGTTTGTCAACACATGGTTCATCCACATTTTGTGAGAACCCATAAGTCTTGATCACTTGATCAAATCTTATGTTCCAAGAACGAGAAGCCTGCTTAAGTCCATAAATTTACTTTAGCAGCTTACAAACCTTACCCTCTTGACCCGCGACCTTGAACCCGTCTGGTTGTTTCATATAAATGGACTCATCAAGATAGCCATTCAGAAAAGCCGTCTTGACATCCATCTGCCAAATCTCGTAGTCGAGAGCGGCAGCTATGGACAAGAGAATCCGGATGGACATAAGCATGGCTACAGGCGAAAAGGTTTCCTCATAATCGATTCCTTCCTTTTGCGTATAACCCTTAGCTACCAGTCTAGCCTTAAAGGTTTCGACCTTTCCATCCACTCCTCTTTTCCTCTTATAGATCCACAAGCTCCCAGACCCAATTAGTCTCCATAGACTTCATCTCTATGTTCATTGCCTCTGTCCAGAGTCTTGAATCAAAATCCTCCATCGCTTCTGCATAAGTATAAGGATCCCTGTCATGTTCATCCGGTTCAGCCAAAAAGACTTCCCCATTGAACATATACCTCTCAGGTTGACGCCCGATCCTCCCACTATGCCGAAGCCCCTGAGGTTGTTGTTCAGGTTTGTTTGGTTTTTCTACACTGATCAAAACGGTTTCATTTAGAACCTCTAGAGTAAATGGATCACCCCTCAACTCCTCAAGCACCACTTTGCTTCGAGGTTTAAAGTCGTTCATGTAACTCTCCTCAAGGAAAGTTGCATTAGTTGAAACCACGACTTTATTTTCCTTTGGGTTATAAAAATAACCCCCTTTAGTCCCTTTTGGATATCCTACAAACACGCAAACTTCTAAACGTGCTTCCAACTTATTTGGATCCTTAAATAGGACATGAGCTGGACATCCCCATATGCGAATATGGTTTAAGGATGTCTTTCGTCTTGTCCACAACTCGTGAGGAGTTTTAGGGACCGATTTTGAAGGCACATTGTTCAAAAGATAACATGCGGTTTGTAGTGCATATCCCCAAAAGGATAAAGGCAATGATGAATAACTCATCATGGACCGAATCATGTCCAACAAAGTCCTATTCCTTCTCTCCGCTATGCCATTATGCTGCGGAGTGCCCAGCGCAGTCAAATGGGATAAAATCCCATTCTCTAACAAGTGTCCCAAGAACTCATCAGAAAGGTATTCCCCACGTCGATCAGATCGAAGTGCCTTTATGGGTTTACCTAATTGCTTTTCCACTTCAGCCCGAAACTCCCTGAACTTATCATAAGTTTCGCTTTTGTGATACATTAGGTACACATACCCATATCTTGAGTAATCATCAATAAAAGTGATGAAGTACTCATACCCTCCTCGTGCCTGGATGTTCATCGATCCGCAAACATCACTATGCACTAGTTCTAGAACCCCTTCGGCCCTATTGACCTTAGACCCGTATGGTCTTTTGGTCATTTTACCCTCCAAACAAGACTCACATTGAGGTATAGATTCCACCTCTAAGTGACTTAAAGGTCCATCCCTTACCAACCTTTGAATCCTATTCAGGTTAATATGGCCAAGGCGCAAATGCCAAAGATAAGTCTTATTAGAGTGAGAAGTTTTAAGTCTTTTTGAGTCATTATCATTTATCTCAGCATTAAGCAATAAGTCCATCTTAGGTTTGATAAAATATAGATTATTTTGCATCCATCCAGAACAGATAAAAGATTTGTTTTTACAAATCACCACTTTTTCATTAAAAGATACCACGTAGGAGTCTTTAAAGAAAGAAGATATAGAAATTAAATTCCTTTTAAATTTAGGAACATAAAAACAATCTCGCAAAATTAAACTCCTATAATTATCAAAATAAAGATGGACATCTCCCACTGCTTCCGCTGAGACCAAGGATCCATCGCCCATCCGAAGCGTTAAGTCTTCACGAAGTAGACTTCTCGTTTCTTTGAATCCCTGCAGAGAAACACAAACATGATTAGTTGCACCGGAATCTATGACCCAGATGTCACTGGATTCCTCAACCAAACAAGTTTCTAAATATAGAAGATCACACCTACCTCCCTTGGAAAGGAAGTCATTGCAATGCTTCTTTATATGCTCGACCTTACCACAGAAGAAGCACTTAAGCTTCTTTGGGTTCTTCTTCTTCTTCTTCTTGCTCTTGGTAGCAGCAGGAATAGAAAACTTACCACTCTTGGCCCGTTGCTTCTTTCCATTCCCAGAGTTAGGATTGGAACCAGAAGCAGCTACCATATTGGCCTCTCCACCAGCAGGAGACTCCCTGATCAGCAGTTCAAACTCCTATAACTGTTTCATTAGTTCTGTCAAGGTCATATCCCATCTATTGCTCAAATTAAAAGTAGCTCTAAATGGAATAAATTCCTTAGATAGAGTCTCAAAGACCATAGTCATCTGAGTTTCAGCATCGATGTCGGCTCCATTGGTTTGAGCCTCAGCGAGGTAACCCATGACCAACTTCATATGCTCCTTTACAGATGTCCCCGGTCTCTGTCTATAGTTTAAGAGTTTTCGAAGCGCCCCTTGCCGCTTTGTTAGGGCTTGGCCTCCAAACATGTCCTCAAGATTATCCAAGATCTGCTTCGCAGTCTCATAATCCTGATGTTGAGCCTGCAGCACATTGTTCATGCTTGCCATAACATAACAGTGGGCCTGATCATTAGCATCTTTCCAGCGATCGTATGCTTGGAATTGCTCATTACTTGAGTCTCCCGTAGGCTCGGGAGGACAAGGAGTTGTCAGTACATATTTCAGTTTCTCAAAGGAAAGGACGATGTCCAGGTTCCGTTTCCAATCATTATAGTTCTCACCGGTTAATTGGTTTTTGTCAAGTATCGATGATAAAGCATTTTTAGACATTTTCAGTCTACAATAAAGAATCATATACCAAACATAAGCAAACATACATAATACTTTAGTAAGATAACACAATCATGTAAAATTATACAAATGTGTTTATGTGTCAAAACCTTGAAAATATCACAACCTTACAACGATAATTCCCAACTCAGAATTCAACAAGCTCCTAGGGGAGTCATGCCAAATTCAATTAGGAACACGGATCCCCTCCTGATTAATATATGCCATCCAGGACCCGTATGATCCAGTATATACTAATAATCGTTTCTTTGGCCATTAATTTTATTACCAGAGCTCCTAGGGGAGGTTAATAATAAAATTAACGTGAGTGTATAACCACCGTTTCAATATTTTATCCATGATTTATAATCACCACCTAGGGGTGTGCAACCATAAATCATACTAAAATACCTTATCCTTTTAGAGATCCAATCTGGTACATGATAGAAATCCCTTCCTAGGGGTCAGGACCACCATGTTCTTCCTATGGACCAACGATTGAGGGCTTAGGTTCTCTCTTCGAAAACCTTCTCCCATTCAATCTTTTGAAGTCAAGGTTTTATTTTAAAATTATGCATGAACAATTTTAATATGAGCGGCACTCCCTATTCTATATGGCATGTTATCAATATACATGGTAAATCATATTATAATGCAGACAAGCAAAGCAATCAAGCAAAGCTACAAGCATAATAATAATAATAACCGTAATATTATGGTTCCACCCTAGAGAATAGAAAAATTTGATTACAAGAGAATAATCGAGACATTTATCGATTCTTCATCCTTGAATCCTCAAGCTGTATCCTTCTTCATGTAATATCCATCTTCAAGTCTTCAATCCCGTATGAATCGAACACTTTGTATTTCCGATCATATCCAAATTTAATGTTTCTCAGAATTGTCCCAAAAATAAAATTAAAACTGCAATGGAAAAATTGTACCTTTTCTAGACACCTGGCAGCTCTCGGTCGGCAGTCCGATCTGGGTGATCAGTCTGCCGATCATGGTGGTTCGGCCTGCCGAACATGAAGGTTCGGCCTGCCGGCAGAGCGCCAAAATTTCTGCCCCACTGTCGGCTTGCCGGACCGTACGTCTGGCCTGCCGATTTGTGACCTTCGGCCTGCCAAACTGTTAGGTCCGGCATGCCGACCGAGCAGAAGAAACCTTAATCCAAAAAATACAATTTGAATGCAATTCATCAATTTTATTTTCAACAATTCAAAAACATAAAATTAGAGACTCAGGAAATACCTGGAGGCGCCATCATCAATCTTTAAGATACGACTTCTCCTTCCGTCTGCTCTGAATAATTATTTAATTACAAAATTCTTACAAATTAAAAATTAAATAACAATTCCTAGACGGAGATGATAGTCCGCCATCTAATTACATGAAAAACCTAGATACACATTCTAACCTCTAAGGAACAATAACCGGTATTAATTAATTAATAAATAATTAAATAACAATTTAATCAACCATAATTAATTAATAAACATTCACCACATAATCCATGACAACATATATATAATATAGAAACCTAGAGTGCCATCTCTTTATAAAATTCAATTCAAGCATAGGAGAGACTAAGATCACAAAATTTATGCATATAACATGATCACAAACTTGCAAATTTATGTAAAAACCTTGGCCCTGATACCAATTGTTGGAAACAAAGTGCGCAGCGGAATTTTAAAAAATTTTTCATCAGAGTATTTTCCAAAACACAAGTTTGACATGTTATATGTATAAATTAAACAGATCTTACTAACCTCAGTGTGCCAAAGAACCTCCACGACCTGTGTAGAGAAGTAACGTTCCAGAAGAGCCTCAACCAACTGGTCTTCTTTGCTATTCTCTATCCACAACCGGAGTGAGTGTGGGCTCACACGTACAGCTCTTCCACCGGTGACTCTCCTTCCAACCAACAGAGAGAACCCAAAGCTAGTGTTCGTGATTTGTGATCAAAAGCTCTCAGGGAGTTTTCAGATGCTCACTAGAAGAGTATCACTCTTAATCTCTCAAATTGATCTGAGTAAATCATTAGACTCACTCCCTTTTTATACCTATTGGTCCTAGGGTCAGTCCATATCAGATTAGGTCTCAAAAATTGAAACAGAATCAAGTTCGGATCAATATCTGATAAGATCCGCGTGAAAACGCGTAATCTTAACTGTCGTCGGTCGGCAGGCCAAACTTTCTAATAGGCAGGCCGAACAGGCCAGTTCGGCAGGCCGAACACGTCATCCGGCAGGCCGAGCTGCTGAGAATAAATCTCCACAAATCTTTTATTTTCCACCCGAGATTCTAAAGGATAAAGTCTCAATTTTGATTCAAATATCCCAATAGAAAAGATATCTGATCAAAACAAACTTTAACAAGATAATCTCTAAGAAAATAAATTAATTCACAATAATTCTACAAGTTTATCTTGTTCTAATTGTCCAAAATTAAAACAACCGATAAACAGACAAGAATTACCCGAACGCAATTATTCAACAAGTTCATCTTGAACTAATTTTCTTACATAATTAATTCAACCGATAAACAGACATGAATTATTTGATTCTTATAAATTTTAAACCAATCTGATAAATCCGACATAAGTCACCAATTGTTGGAAAAGCACGCCGTGTCGTTACAGGATTTTGTGAGCTAGCAAAGGGGACCAAAATGGACCTATAAAGTTCAAGCTCATGATAATTATGAAACCCAATATCCCAGATATATATTTCACAATTATCAACTCCAACGCTACTCCACTAAAAGCTTGGAGCTGCACTCTCAAACTTTATAGAATTACGAAGCTCGTGTAGCTAAGTCTCCATGACATATCATAGTGTATCGCATCCCCATATCATCATCCATAATCGACTTAAGGACAAATTCTTTCTTACCTTCCCGATTATTTTTATCTTACGTTCCATTGTCTCACCAATAGAAAACTTACCATCCAAAGATAGTATACCATTCAGTTACACCTACGTATCCAAATGGTTGAGCGCTCCAGTTTTTCAATTACAGGACAACGCATATAAGAGGATATCATTACTCCTAAAGAGGAGCTATGGATTCCATATCTATGAATAACAAGTCTACGCTATCAAGAGTCATGCCTCCAACGTACCGGCATGCATGCCACTATAGAAATGTGGGAGTCACCCATTGGTACATCAAAAGACACAAGTCGAGAAAACGGGCCCATTATTCATCTCAGGATTAAGATACACTACAAATGATTGTCTAAATTGAATCGATTTGCCAAGATAGAATTATTAATCCAAATCAATTCACTTTATGTCCCAATCCAACACATCGTCACCTTTGACAACGTGCCAATGTTTCTATTCATGGAGTCCAACTCTGATGGTCAAGACAAACCATCTCCCAAAAAGGGATATAGACAACATAACAATCTTTACATGAATAAATCGTCCTAACTTTATTCCCTCGATTGCGGATCATATGTTTTAGACTGTCACCCTAAGAATTGTGTGTTCCGCATAATCATCCCATCATATGCCCAATTCTTAAGGTTTAGACTGAAAGTCTAAGACTACTGTTTGCTTATCATACATTCAACAAATATGAACGTAAAGAGGACAATATTTGGTATATATAAATGAATAAATTATTTATTGATAAAAATGTCTCGAAAAACGTATTACATTTTTACTCCTTAGAGCATACATGTCTAACAGTGCAGAGGGCCAAGTCTCCGCCCGAGAATCATGGAAGTCGCTGCAACGTGGCTGTTAGCATGCATAGTGTCCCAAAGTTGATCCTTAGTCGCTCGGGGTGTCAGCCACACATTGTAAATTTTGTCTATAAATAGTGAGGCCCTGGGACACCAACTCACAACTGACGAAGTGAGTGTTGTGGTGATCCGTGTGAGGCAAAACTTGTATTCCTTTTGTGAATTAATAAAAGGTTGGAAAGTGGTTTCTGTAAGTTGGTTTTGTGTGTTTGATTATCGGATCATCATGGGTAAACACTTGGGTAGGCTGACTAGGTCGGGTGGCTTAGTGCCACACAGTGGCAGACTTTTCGTGAAAAATTTGGACCCTGTAACACCTACTATGGTGGTGACGGGTGATGGAGAATTAGGGTTTGATTTCGGAGAGGGAGCCTGAGAAACGGCTACCACATTCAAGGAAGGCAGCATGCAAGTAAATTACCCAATCTTGAAACGGGGAGCTAGTGACAATAAATAACAATACCAAGCTCTACAAGTCTGGTAATTGGAATGAGTACAATCTAAATCCCTTAATGAGGATCCATCGGAGGGCAAGTCTGGTGCCAGCAGCCGCGGTAATTCCAGCTCCAATAGCGTATATTTAAGTTGTTGTAGTTAAAAAGCTCGTAGTTGGACCTTGGGTTGTGTAACACCCGAGATTTTTAACGCATTAAAAATGCATTAAGTTGATGATTATATTAAGATAAAAAGTACAATTTAATGAAAAATACTATATAATAACATGGAAAATTATACAGTATTAGAGCAATGCAGTATAAGAATTGAATTCTGTGGACCACAATTTCTTTTTATACTTTCATAAAAGAAAGAAGAAAAAAAAAGGAAAAAATAAAAAAATCTCACTCCATTCGACACTTTCTCTCTCTCTCCTCAAATCTCGTTTGAGATTTCGACGTCATTTTTTGACACCTCCCACACCAATGGGAAGCTCTCGACGAGCCGAGTCCAACGAGGTGTCGTGCCACCCACAACACCACCGGAGGGAGGCTCACGCGTCGCCCAAAGTGGCGATGAAACCCATTTCTTCCCAACGTCATTTCTCCACCGTCCGACCACCAATCGACATGATTTTGGTGTCTATGGACTCAGCGTGAGGAGAGGAGCAAGATGGTACCATTTTTTAAGCTCAATTTTGGCTGGAAAAGCCTCACCGGAGGAGCTCCGTCGTCGCCGTGGAGCCACTGCCAGACCCACCGTCTCCGGTGGCGGTGTGGCACACCGTCGGTGCCAAAATGATCAGAGGGTGACGGTGACCAAGACCCCTAGATCAATTACACCGTTTTGCCGCCCCTCATTAGAGATCAAAGACACCCACCGTGAGCCGCCATGGGTGAGATCGGGTTGGCTGTTTTAGGCCGTGTTGAGCCAAATTGAAGAGGCAGCCACCTTCAGAGGATCGAAAGGAGCAAGTTCGACTCCTGAATTGCATGAAACGACGGCCGATCATCGGAGAACCAGGACCTGCCGCCTAGCGCCATCGTGGAAAGGTGGAGCCACCATTCCATGCGTTGTTGAGCTGCCCCACCATAGGGGAAATACTCAGAGGGCCACGGGGAAGGAAATGCCCAGCTCAATTTCATGGTATCTCCGCCGAAGATAGGAGATCAAAGCCGCCAGTGTGAGCCAAGAATTTTGTCTTCGATTAGCATAGATGGAGGTCAAATTGGATGAAATTGACCCCACCATTGGACTTAGGAGGGTCAAATTAGGGGGGGTAGGCTCGAGCTCAACCCCCAACAGAGCCAACCGCCGCCGGTCAACGACCGATCAACGTCAAATTGGGATTTTGTGATCTCCATGAAGCATTCCTAGCTATTCATGGTCGATCGAGGAGCACTACAGAGGATGCTTCGCATACCGTAGATGCAGCGAGATACAACCGGATCTGCTTTGCTTGGAGTTCAAGTAAGTAGGAATCTCGCCTACAGCATGAACTGTTTTAGATGCTTACATAAAAATCTATGAAATGCATGATCAGTGATTGTTACACTATTTTATGTGAGAATGGGTTTTATAATGTTAGAAGGGTGACGAAAAACCCGTTAAGGGTAAAATCATCATTATCAAGGAAACGGCTAGAACAGAGTCAAACACTTCAGTTTAGCATAATGTTATTAGACAAAAAATGTTCCGTAATACGTTAAGTAACATAACGGTCATGTGAGACCAGAGATTCAATAAGGGATGTTTAAGTAAACAAGAGGTAAACCGATGGGTTACGAAGTTAAAAGGAAAGAATGGTTAATCTTTACGTTTTATTATCAATCGAGTGGATTGATAATAAAGAAAGTTAACTAATAAGCCGGCTGTCGTTTGATTAGGACATAGAGGCTGGCTAATGGAAGGAAAAGGAACGGAATAGAGAACGCTAGAGCATAGTTCAGGTAAGTTTCAAACTTCACCTACAACATGAAGTAAATGATTTTTAAATGCTTATTTACATGTTTGCAAATGTGTTTGCAATTATTATGCAAGTTTCTTTTAAAGTATGTTTGCATTTATTATGCAAAAAGTTATAAAGTTAAAGTAAGAAAAGGATTTGCAATGAATTTGCAATTGTTATGTTTAAAGTCTATTGGCATATTGATATGCATAACATTTTTAAAAGTTCAAGATGTGATTTTTAAGGTATTTAAAGTATGTTTTGCATTATGACAATGCAAAATATTTTATGGTTTAAGTTATAAGTTTCATGATGCATTTGTTATGCAATAAGTTGTATTTATTGTGCAATAAGTTTTAGAATAAAAGTTATAATTTGCAAAATGTGATTTCGTTATATGTTCCATTTGTTATGCAATAAGTGTTAGAATGCAAGTTATGATTTGCAAAATGTGTTTGCATTTTATGATGAATTTATTAAGCAATATGTTGCATCTGTTATGCAATAAATTTTATAGTACAAGCTATGAATTGCAAGTGTATTGCATATGATGTGATTCCATTTGAAATGATCACTAAAGTTAATAAGAAGGTAACGTAAGGATAAAAAGAAAGTGTCATACCAGCCTCTTTGTTATGAGGTAATGAAAGTAAAATTAAAGTTTGACCTCCTAAAGGTGAGGTACAAGACCTCAATGTTTGATGGTCTCAAGTCTTCCACAAGGGAAGCATCATGTTTATGATCTCATGATTAATGAGTTGGTACGAACACTAAAGTAAAGTAAGGAAAAGGAATGTTATAAGATAAAGAAAGTTAAGGAACAAGAATAAAGGTTGAGAAAGAAAGGAATATTTAAGTTTATAGAATGTTCATAAAATGCTCATAATTAAAGTTCATAATTGAGCATAATTGGAATAATGCATTATGAATTTGCTTGTATTCCTTATTATAAAGTATTTACGTTAAATGTTTATGGAAAACATTCTGAAAAATGTTTACGATAAATGTTTATGAAAAACATTTTTATGTTTTCAAGAAAAGGTTTATGAACGACATTTTAAGAAAAACGTTCAAGAAATGTTTTACAAAAAATGTTTATGCAAAACGTTTTAGAAATGTTTTATGAAAAACGTTTATGAAAAATGTTTTCAAAAATGTTTATGGAAAACATTCTTGAAGAATGTTTCAAGAGAAAGGTTTTCATGAGAAAAGTTTTAAAGCAGGATTAAATGAATTGTGAGTTTATGTTTGAACTTACTGAGCGAAAGCTCATTAAAAGTTTTTCATGCTGTAGGTAATTTATTGGTGACCAATAGGACCCGCTAGAAGAGAGGGGTGCTGCGGAGGACAAATGCGAAGATTTGGGTATAGATACCATCACTGTTTGCTTCCGCTATGCAAAGAAAATGTTTTCCATTGTTTAATGTAGTGTTTGTGAAGTTTTAAGAAAATCAGAGTTTGAAAAAATGTATTCAAAGTTTTAAGATACAGTTTACAAACTATTTTATGTAATTATAAAGTAAATTTTTAAGCTATGATTTAATCAATGTTTCTTATTAAGTTTTAAGAAACGTTTTCAGAAATGATTTTAAGGGCAAGTGTTGAGCGAGGTCTCAACTTGAAATGCGACAAAGGTCACATCAGTTTTAAAGAACGTTTAAAGAAAAAAAAAATTTATTACAGTATTTTCTTACTAAGTAAGTAAGATTACTGTTTATGAAACGATGTTTATGAAAGTAAAGTGACTGCCCGAAAAGGCGGGTCGTCATAGGTTGGGTCGATCGGTCTACCTCAGGTGTGCACCGGTCGGCTTGTCCCTTCTACCGACGATGTGCTCCTAGCCTTAATTGGCCAGGTCGTGCCTTAATTAGACCTTGGGTTAGGTCGATCGGTCTGCTTCAGGTGTCCACCGGTTGACAAAATGGATCTGTAACCTCGAGAAAAGGATTGGCTCTAAGGGCTGGGCACGGGGGTCCCAGTCTTGAACCCGTCGGTTGTCGGTGGATTGCTCGAGTTGCTCCCACGGTGAGAGCTGGTAGTTGTGTGCTGGCCAGGGGACGGACTGGGAATGGCCTCTTCGGGGGCCTTCCCCGGGCATCGAATAGTAGACTCAGAATTGGTATGGACAAGGGGAATCTAACTATTTGATTAAAACAAAGCATTGCGATGGTCCCTGCGGATGCTCACGTAATGTAATTTTTGCCCAATGCTCTGAATGTCAAAGTGAAGAAATTCAACCAAGCGCGGGTGAACGACGGGAGTAACTATGACTCTCTTAAGGTAGCCAAATGCCTCGTCATCGAATTAGTGACGCGCATGAATGGATTAACGAGATTTCCACTATCCCTGTCTACTATCCAATGAAACCACAGCCAAGGGAACAAGCTTGGCAGAATCAGCAGGGCAAGAAGACCCTGTTGAGCTTGACTCTAGTTTGACTTTGTAAAATGACTTGAGAGGTGTAGTACAAGGGGGAGTCAGAAACGGAAAAAGTGAAATACCAATACTTGTAATGTTATTTTACTTATTCTGTGAATCAGAGGCGGGGCACTGCCCCTCTTTTTGGACCCAAGGCCTGCCTCGGTGGGCCGATCCAGGCAGAAGACATTGTCAGGTAGGGAGTTTGGCTGGGGTGGCACATCTGTTGAAAGATAACGCAGGTGTCCTAAGATGAGCTCAACGAGAACAAAAATCTCGTGTGGAACGAAAGGGTAAAAGCTCGTTTGATTCTGATTTCTAGTATGAATACGAACCATGAAAGCATGGCCTATCGATCCTTTAGACCTTCAAAATTTGAAGCTAGAGGTGTCAAAAAAGTTACCACAGGGATAAATGGCTTGTGGAGGCCAAGCGTTCATAGCGACGTTGCTTTTTGATCCTTCGATGTCGGCTCTTCCTACCATTGTGAAGCAGAATTCACCAAGTGTTGGATTGTTCACCCACCAATAGGGAACGTGAGCTGGGTTTAGACCATCGTGAGACAGGTTAGTTTTACCCTACTGATGACAGTGTCGTAATAATAATTCAACCTAGTACGAGAGGAATCGTTGATTCGCACAATTGGTCATCGCGCTTGGTTGAAAAGCTAGTGGCGTGAAGCTACCGTGCGATGGATTATGACTGAACGCCTCTAAGTCAAAATCTGGGTTAGAAGAGACGCATGCGGCCGTCGTCCGTTTGCTGACCTGTAGTAGGGGCCTCGACCCCTAAAGGTACGTGTTGTTGGTGAAGCCCTCACGGCAGACGAGCCGCATGGGCCACCTTGAAGTACAATTCCTATCGAGCGACAGGTAGAATCCTTTACAGATGACTTAAGTATGCGACGGGGTATTGTAAATGGCATAGTGGCCTTGCTGCCACGATCCACTAAGATTCAGCCCTATGTCGCTTCGATTCATCCCTCCTCCAATTCTATCTTTTTCTCCCCGTATAGCCACAGAGCCTTAGGCGCCCCACATGGGCCAAGACTTGAATGAAAAAATTTCTAAGTGCTGTAACCCGTCGGTGAGCGAAGTTTGCGAACACTGGCCACGGTGCACCCCATGTGGCTCGAGGGCATAACCCCGCAAGGTGTGAAAGATAAGTTGCCCGAGTTGTAGAGACAGCCCCATGGGGGTCCAAGGCGTGGTAGCAGAGACCCAGTACATGACAAAAAATTTGTCAAGTGTTTGTGAGTTTTAGGAAATAAGCATTACCAACTATCCTCCCAGGCCATAATAAAATACAAAGTTTTATAGTCTTCCAAGTGTTGGCCTCTTTTTTTTGCCGTGGATGAGGTGCCCCACAAGTTGAAAGCACGAGCAGGCCGTATTTGCGGACAACAATATGTTGGTGATGGTTTACAAAGCGATCAAACCATGCTAATTATGCGGCATTAACTGCTCACCTGGCCGACCACAAGTCCCAAGAGCGTCATCACGCTTAACTTAAAACTTCCAAATCATTGGGAGTTCGATTCCTGATGGATATGTTAACCAAGTGATGGTTTGTGCACATCGAAGACTGATTTCTTGATCGTGTTTGTGTGATTGTGTTCGTTGGGACTTGTACTTGCTTGTTACACGGCGTTTAGTGCTCAAACACGACAAGCACACCTCATTCGCCCAAATCTGACACCTGGATGAGAAGTTATGCCCTCACGACTCGTTCGCCATGCCGCGAGGCCCCAAGGGCCCGTGCTCGGGCCATCCAAGCCTACAAACGCTTATTATGGTGTGGTACGAGCCTAAGCATGGAACAAGGCCCCCCCATTGGCCTTAGACCCTTGACGAGGCCACCCTGCACAAGTATGAATGCCACATGGGGCTTTGTCCACCCTTGACGATGCCCTTAGCGGGCGGATGGGGCATGGATGAGGCCCCCGTGCGAGGATGGGCGTGTGGCCCTGGCACGCTCATGGCCCTGTCGCCCTGCATGCTCAAGGCCTTAGCCAAGGACCCCCGTGCGTGGATGCTGCGTGTGTGAGGCCCCACATGCGCGCAAGGCCATTGTCGAGGGCCCCCTGTGGGCGCAAGGCCTTGGACGAGCACACGTAAGGCCTTGACCGAGGCACCCCATGTGTGAATGGGGCATGTCCGAGGCCCCCCGCATGAGTAAGGTCACGCACGAAAGGCCTAGGCCAGGGGCCCCCCAGCGGATGGGCATGGCCGAGGCACCCAGCGGGCCCACGTGCGTGGCCCTAGCACCCAACACGTGCACGAAAGGGCCGAAATCAAGTTTTTCAAAAATTTTGAAACTTTCATCCAATAAACTCCTTCATGTTATTTCATCTAAAAATCATACCTAATTTTTAGAACAAAAGCCAACAAAATCTTACGAATTGAATTTATATTTTATTTTTTATGATTTTTTCAATTTTTTGCCTCTGAAAAATAAAAAAAAAATGCTAAATGTTAAAAAAAAATTCTGGAAAAATATCCATTAGCAAGATCACATTTTTCTAAGCACTCATGCAAAAAATGTCCTCAAAATACAAAATATAGAATTCTCTAGGGCATGATACCTCCTCAAAATTTTCATGTCTCTTCTTGCTAGACCAGAAAAAGCTTAATAAGCTCTTTAGGGGGGGCTGCCTGTGCACCCCCCCTGCCGCCATGCTCCCCACGCCTGTTGCCCCCCAATGTGTGTCCACACAGGTGCACACCTTGGGCCTTGGTGTGGGGCACATGGGGGCTCATGGGCAAGGCCGCCCCGGGCTGCCGCCACGTGACGGTTGGCTACCACGGCGGCAACGATGGAGGAGATGGCAGCGGCGGTCTGATGAGCTGAGTCTCATCTCTTCAACAAGAAGTCATGCGATGCTTGTGTCCATGGTATGTTGCCCATGTTGGGTGTCTCTTGGATGCTTTATGCACCGCAATGGTGGATTGTTGGCTTGACGTGGGGAAGCTTTGTTTGCCTCGGTTGGGATGTTGACCTCATCATGCGTTGCCATGGCGTGGGGAAGCTTGGTTGCCTCGGTTGGAATGGCTTGGCCCTGTTGTGCATGCGCAGGGCAGGGCAAATTTTATCCTCACCAAGTTGACATTGTTGCCTTGGCATGGGCTTCGTTACCTCAATGGGAAAGCTGACCCTCATTGGGCAATTAAGAGGCCACTAAAAGGCTTGTTGGCTGCAAGATATGTAGCCCATTATGGGCGGTTCTTGGTCGCTATGTGCTAATGTCGTGGTTGAATGTTGGCTTTGCGAGGGGAAGCTTGGTTGCCTTGATTAAGATGTTGTTCTCATGTCAAGCGGTGCGGCCATGGTGCCTGTTGATGCATTCATGGGCATCATTTTAAATGGGGTTTGTGGGCGTGTTTGGTGGTAGTGATGAACGAGATTCAGGAATGGCTTACCCGATTGGAAGACTTCGTTGGTGCCCCTTTGAGCGATGATGCTACAAGTTTGGCCATTCAATTTGAGCGACAATCTAAGCAGATTGCGGTGCTGAATGCAGCGCGGATAGACCTTGTGAAAGATATGGAGGAGCAATTCTCTTCCATGATGCACGACTTCATCACCATGGTCGACTTGGTGAAAGACAACTTCAAGAAATTCAAAGATGAGTTGAACATTGTCAAGAGGGCTATGGTAACCCCTCAGCCAACCGATGGTGGTCCTGGTTCTTTGAAACTAAAAGTCCCAGAGCCGAAGCCATTCAATGGCAACTGGAATGCAAAAGAACTTGAGAACTTCTTGTGGGATATGGAGCAGTACTTCAAGGCTGCTCGTGTGGCGGAGAACGAACAAGTGATGATAACCAGTATGTATCTTAGTGGCGATGCCAAACTTTGGTGGCGCACTCGGTTGGATGATGATGCGAACTCAAGTAGGCCTTGGATTGAGGCGTTTAAAGCCTTAAAGAAAGAGTTGCAGGAGCAATTATTGCCCCTGAACTCGGCTTGGTTAGCAAGGGAAACCTTGAAGAAGTTAAGGCACACAGGATCAGTGCGGGATTACATGAGAGAGTTTAATTCCTTGATGCTGAACATCAAGAATGTGTCGGAAGAAGACAAGCTATTCAATTTCTTCTCTGGACTACAGCCCTGGGCGTAGGTTGAATTAAGAAGGCAGAATGTGAAGGATTTGCTTATGGCTATTGCTGCTGCGTATAGCCTCATTGACTACAAATTTGGGCCTTCTTCATCCAACACTGATAAGAAAAAGTCCAAAGATGACGACAAGAGAAGTCAAAAATCTGGCAAAGAGGGAAGGAAAGATAAGCAGAAGAGGAAAGATGGCGAGGCCTCAAAGTCCAAAGGCACAGAGGCAGCCAGTAGCAAGAAAAACTCAGGATGCTTTATCTGTGATGGTCCTCATCGGGCGAGAGATTGCCCATGGAAAGAGAAATTATCGGCCCTCATTGCTTAGGAAGGATCTAATGACAAGGCGGGTGGTGCAAAACTAAGACTGAACCCCCTTCAGTTACTAAATACAATCACGAGAGACAAGCAGGGCTCTCCCAAAGGGCTCATGTATGTGAATGTGTTGCTGAATGGGCATGCAGTACGAGCTATGTTGGACACTAGTGTGACCAACAATTTCCTTTCACAGCGAAAGATCAGAGACCTCTGACTGACCGTCTCAAAGACCTCGAGTAGGATAAAGGCAGTGAATTCTAGTGCACAGCCTATCCAAGGAATGACCACGTCATCCTTGAAGACCGGTGATTAGGAACAAGAGTGTTGCTTCATGGCTGTCCCTCTTGATGATTACGATCTAATCCTTGGAATTGAGTTTTTTGTGAAGGCCAAAGCCGTAGCAATGCCCCACTTGAGTGGCCTCTTCATTCAACATGAGGCAAAACTGTGTTTTGTTTGGGTGGATTTTTGTGAGCAAACTACAAAGAAGTCGTTGTTACAGTCGGCTTCCTAGTTAAAGTCAGGATTAAAGCGGGTTGAGACAACAATAGTGGTTGCCTTGGTGGAGATCAAGCCAGACAAAGTTGTTCATGTGCCTGACGAAGTTGTTGGAGTGCTTAAGGAGTTTCAAGACGTGATGCCACCCGAACTACCAAAAAAGTTGCCCCCACAGAGGAAATTTGATCACAAGATTGATCTTGAACCAGGCGCAAGACCCCCTGCCCATGCCCCTTACTGCATGGCGCCTGTAGAGTTGGCAGAGTTACGAAGGCAACTGGATGAGTTGCTGGAGGCAGGCTACTTGCAGCTATCAAGGGCCCCATATGGTGCACCTGTTTTATTCCAAAAAAAGTAGGATGGGACCCTTCGCATGTGTGTGGATTATCGGGCACTCAACAAGGTTACGGTGAAAAACAAGTACCCCATGCCCAATGTAGCAGACCTGTTCGACCGACTTTCAAAGGCATCTTACTTCACCAAACTTGACTTGCGGTCTAGGTATTGGCAAGTCTGCATTGCTGAGGGACATGAGTCTAAAACAACAATGGTCACTAGGTATGGTTCGTTTGAATTCCTAGTAATGCCTTTCAGTCTCACTAACGCCCCTGCTACCTTTTGTAACCCCATGAATGATGTGCTCTATGAGTTTCTGGATAGCTTTGTGGTGGTCTATTTGGATGACATTGTGGTGTACAGTGAGTCGTTGGCTCAACATGTTGAACACTTGAGGATGGTATTCCACAAACTGAGGGAAATTTCTCTGTATGTCAAGAAGGAGAAATATGAGTTTTGTATGCAGGAAATCTTGTTTTTGGGGCACAAGATCAGTAAGGGGTAGATCAAGATGGACGAGCGGAAGATTAAAGCTATTGTAGACTGGCCTGCCCCCATGAAGGTAATCGAGTTGCGGTTGTTCCTTG
>CM046331.1:5709722-5717222 GCA_025403435.1 Artocarpus heterophyllus | reverse complement strand
CTTCAGAGGCAGACCGGGCCCAAGTCCCCTAAAAGGGGGCGTCGGAGAGGGTGAGACTTTCGTCATGCCCGGACCCTGTCGCACCATGAGGCACTGTCCACGAGTCGGGTTGTTTGGGAATGCAGCCCCAATCGATGAAAAATTCCGTCGAAGGCTTAATATTGGCAAGAGACTGATAGCAAACAAGTACCACGAGGGAAAGATGAAAAGGACTTTGAAAAGAGAGTCAAAGAGTGCTTGAAATTGTCAGGAGGGAAGTGGATGGGGGCCGATGATGTGCCTCGGTCGGATGTGGACGGGGAGAGCTGGTCTGTCGATCGACATGGGGCACGGGACGATGTGGATTGTGGGGGCGGCCCAAGCCTTGGCTGTCGATATGCTTGTGGAGATGTCATCCTCGTGATCGTGGAAGGTAGCACGCATTGTCTCGACATGCTTTAGCATCTACGTGCTCTTGGCATCGGCCTGCGGGCTCCCCATTTAGCCCGTCTTGAAACAAGGACCAAGGAGTCTGACATGTGTGTGAGTCAACGGGTGAGTAAACCCGTAAGGTGTAAGGAAGCTGACTGGCAGGATAACCTCGAGGGTTGCACCACCGACCGACCTTGATCTTCTAAGAAGGGTTCGAGTGAGAGCATGCCTGTCGGGACCCGAAAGATGGTGAACTATGCCTGAGCGGGGCAAAGCCAGAGGAAACTCTGGTGTAGGCCCCCAATGATACAGACGTGCAAATCGTTCATCTGACTTGGGTATAGGGGCGAAAGACTAATCGAGCCGTCTAGTAGTTGGTTCCCTTTGAATTTTCCCTCAGGATAGCTGGAGCCCACAGACGAGTTCTATCAGGTAAAGCCAATGATTAGAGGCATCGGGGGCGCAACGCCCTCGACCTATTCTCAAACTTTAAATAGGTAGCACAGCGTGGCTGCTTTGTTGAGCCATGCCACAAAATCAAGAGCTCCAAGTGGGCCATTTTTGGTAAGCAGAACTGACGATGCAAGATGAACCAGAAGCCAGGTTACGTTGCCCAACAGCGCGTTAACCTAGATCCCATAAAGGGTGTTGGTCAATTAACACAGTAGAACGGTGGTCGTGGAAGTCAAAATCTGCTAAGGAGTGTGTAACAACTCACCTGCCGAATCAACTAGCCCCAAAAATGGATGGCGCTAAAGCACACGACCTATACCCGGCCGTCGGGGCAAGAGCCAAGCCCCGATGAGTAGGAGGGCACGGTGGTCGCTGCAAAACCTAGGGCGCGAGATCGGGAGGAATGGCCATCAGTGCAGATCTTGGTGGTAGTAGCAAATATTAAAAGGAGAACTTTGAAGGCCAAAGAGGGGAAAGGTTCCATGTGAACGACACTTGCACATGGGTTAGTCGATCCTAAGAGACAGGGGAAGCCCATCTGCTAGCGCGGCCAGCGTGAGCTTTGAAAGGGAATCGGGTTAAAATTCTTGAACCGGGACGTGGCAGCTAATGGCAATGTTAGGGAGTCTAGAGACATCGACAGAGGCCTCGGGAAGAGTTATCTTTTCTGTTTAACAGCCCCCACCTGAGAAACAGCTTAGCCAAAGGTAGGGTCCAGTGGCTAGAAGAGCACCGCACGTCGCGTGGTGTCTGATGCGCCCCTAGCGGCCCTTGAAAATCCAGAGGACCGAGTGCCTCCCACGCCCTGTCGTACTCATAATCACATCAGGTCTCCAAGGTGAATAGCCTCTGGTCGATGGAACAATGTAGGCAAGGGTAGTCAGCAAAATGGATCTATAACCTCAGGAAAAGGATTGGCTCTGAGGGCTGGGCACGGGGGTCCCAATCTCGAACCCATCAGTTATCAGTGGACTGCTCGAGCTACTCCCGCGACGAGAGCAGGTTACCACGTGAAAGCCGAGGGATGGACTGGGGACGGCCTTTTAGGGTGCCTTCCCTGGGCGTCAAACAGTCGACTCAGAACTGGTATAGACAAGGGGAATCCGACTGTTTAATTAAAACAAAGCATTGCGATGGTCCCTGCGGATGCTCACACAATGTGATTTCTGTCCAGTGCTCTGAATGTAAAAGTGAAGAAATTCAACCAAGCGTGGGTAAACGGTGGGAGTAACTATGACTCTCTTAAGGTAGCCAAATGCCTCATCATCTAATTAGTGACACGCATGAATGGATTAACAAGATTCCCATTGTCCTTGTCTACTGTCAGTGAAACCACAGCCAAGGGAACGGGCTTGGCAGAATCAACGGGGAAAGAAGACCCTGTTGAGCTTGACTCTAGTTTGACTTTGTGAAATGACTTGAGAGATGTAGTATAAGTGGGAGCTGAAAACTGAAAAAGTGAAATACCACTACTTTTAACGTTATTTTACTTGTTTCGTGAATCAGAGGCAAGGCACTGCCCCTCTTTTTGGGCCCAAGGCCTGCCTCAGTGGGCCAATCCGGGCGAAAGACATTGTCTGGTGGAGTATTTGGATGGGGCAGTACATTTGTTAAAAGATAACGCATGTGTCCTAAGATGAGCTCAACGAAAACAGAAATCTTGTGTGGAACAAAAGGGTAAAAGCTTGTTTGATTTTGATTTCTAGTACGAATACGAACCATGAAAGCGTGGCCTATCGATCCTTTAGACCTTCAAAATTTGAAGCAATCAAACCATGCTTGTTACGCGACGTTAACTGCTCACCCAGCCGACCACAAGTCCCAAAAGTGTCATCACGCTTAACTTAAAACTTCCAAATCATTGAGTGTTCGATTCCTAATGGATATGTTAACCAAGTGATGGTTTGTGAACATCGAAGACTGATTTCCCAATAGTGTTTGTGTGATTGCGTTCGTTGGGACTTGTACATGCTTGTTACACGGGGTTCAGTGCTCAAACACGACAAGCACAGGTCCCTAACCAGCTTGTTAAGTGAAGCCTAAAAATCTAAGGAAAATAAGCAGAAACCAATGCCTTGGATGCGTAGATCTCAAAAAGTTGTGAAAAAATGACACCTCATTCACCCAAATCGGACACCCGGTGGAGAAGTTATGCCCTCACGACCCGTTCGTAAGGCCGCGAGGTCCCAAGGGCCCTTGCCCGAGCCACCCGAGCCCACACACGCTTATTATGGCGTGGCATGAGCCTAAGCATGGAATAAGGCCCCCCCATTGGCCTAACACCCTTGACGAGTATGAACGCCACGTGGGGCTTTGCCCACCCTTGACGACGCCCTAAGCGCGCGGATGGGGGTTGGCTGGGGCCCCTGTGCGAGGATGGGCGTGTGGCCCTGGCACGTGTGAGGCCTTGCCTTGTCACCCTGCATGCGCAAGGCCTTGGCCGAGGACCCCCGAACGCGGATGGTTCATGTGTGAGGCCCCACGTACGCGCAAGGCCATGGCCGAGGGCCCCCCGTGGGCGCAAGGCCTTGGACGAGCATGCACAAGGCCTTGACCGAGGCACCCAGCACACGGATGGGGCATGTTCGAGGCCCCCCGCGTGAGCAAGGTCACGCGCGTAAGGCCTAGGCCGGGGGCCCTCCAGCGGATGGGCGTGGCCGAGGCCCCCGGTGCACAGATGGGGGGTGGCCGAGGCCCCCAACGCGCCCACGTATGCGGCACTGGTGCCCAACACATGCACGAAAAGGCCAAAATCAAGTTTTTTAAAAATTTTGAAACTTTCATCCAAGAAACTCATTCATGTTATTTCATCTAAAAATCATACCTAATTTTTAGAACAAAACCCAACAAAAATCTTACCAATTGAATTTATATTATATTTTTTATGATTTTTTCAATTTTTTGCCTTTGAAAAATAAAAAAAGGCGAAATGTTAAAAAAAAATTCTTGAAAAATATCCATTAGCAAGATCACATTTTTCTAAGCACTCATGCAAAAAATGTCCTCAAAATATGAAGTATAGAATTCTCTAGGGGCATGATACCTCATTAGAATTCTCATGTCTCTTCCTACTAGACCTGAAAAAGCTTAATAAGCTCTTTAGGGGGGGCTGCCTGTCTAGCCCCCCTGCCCCCATGGCCCCCACACCTGTTGCCCCCCATGTGTGCCCACACGGGTGCACACCTTGGGCCTTGGTGTGCGGCACATGGAGGATCATGGGCAGGGCCGCTCCGTGCCGCCGTCAGGTGACGGTTGGCTACCATGGCAACGGTGGTGGTCTGATGAGCTGAGTCTCGTCTCTTCAACAAGAAGTCATTACGATGCTTGTGTCCATGGTATGTTGCCCATGTTGGGTGTCTCTTGGATGCTTTATGCACCGCAATGGTGGATTGTTCGCTTCATGTGGGGAAGCTGTGTTTGCCTCGGTTGGGATGTTGACCTCGTCATGTGTTGCCATGGCATGGGGAAGCTTGGTTGCCTTGGTTGGAATGGCTTGGCCCTATTGTGCATGCGCAGGGTGGGGCAAATTTGATCCTTGCCAAGTTCACATTGTTGGCTTGGTGTGGGCTTCGTTACCTCAACGGGAAAGCTGACCCTCGTTGGGCAATCAAGAGGCCACTAAAAGGCTTGTTGCCTCCAAGATATGTAGCCCATTATGGGCGGTTCTTGGTCGCTATGTGCTAATGTCGTGGTTGAATGTTGGCTTTGCGAGGGGAAGCTTGGTTGCCTTGATCAAGATATTGTTCTCCTGTCAAGTGGTACGGCCATGGTGCCTCTTGATGCGTTAATGGGCCTCATTTTAAATGGGGTTTGCGGGCGTGTAAGGTGGTGTTGTGTCTAGCATATGTAATTGGCATGTGAGTGGTGTTTGGGTTGAGCGTGTTGGCAGGCTCCTTGCTTGGGCAATGAACTGTTGACACGTCACTCTGTTTCAATTTACCCCAAGAGCAAATAGTATGCGTCATTCGGAGTGGCCCTTGGTTCCTGTGTTGCCTACTGGTGTGGAAAGCTTTGTTTGGTTGCCTTGTTCCTCCTTGTGGCCCTGTGGTCTCAAGGTGGATGTTGAAGCAATCACTGTGGCCCTGAAGCAATCCTTTTGACGTGGCTTTCTTGGTCCATGGTTCTTTGCTTGTGCTCTCAAATGCGAAATATTATGCGGACAATGGGCCTTAGCCTGTGGTTGTTCCGAATCTAGTCCCTCAACACGAACGACTCTCGTTACCTTATTGACCATTGGGTTCATTTGGTATGCAGTTGCAGAGGAATGTTACCTGGTTGATCCTACCAGTAGTCATATGCTTGTCTCAAAGATTAAGCCATGCATGTGTAAGTATGAACTAATTCAGACTGTGAAACTGTGAATGGCTCATTAAATTAGCTATAGTTTGTTTAATCGTATCTACTACTCGGATAACCGTAGTAATTCTAGAGCTAATACGTGCAACAAACCCTGACTTTGGGAAGGAATGCATTTCTTAGATAAAAGGTCGACGCAGGCTCTGCCCGTAGCTCTGATGAATCATCATAACTCGACGGATCACACGGCCATCGTGCCGACGACGCATCATTCAAATTTCTACCCTATCAACTTTCGATTGTAGGATAGTGGCCAACTATTAGACCCCCAAACTTTGAACTAAGTCAGTGGTGGCAAATCTGGGACGTGGGTGGCCCATGTCCAAGACAAGGGGGCATGTGGTAGCCTCCTTTGCATGGTTCAGACAAGACCCAAAGGATCAGCATGCAGGCACAAGGTGGCCTTGGCCATGCATGTGGGTCAGGCGAGAAATGTGCACGTAGGTGGGTGCGCATGTGTGGCCATTCGGACAGGTGCGCGAGCATTTGGACAGGCACGCGAGCATCTCAGACAGGTAGTGTGACGTGTGCATGGGCGTGCGGACAAGCAGGTGAGAAAATCAAGGGAAGCCAGTGGACAAAGACACAGGCAGGCAAGGCTGAGTACGGGCTAAGTCTCGGTTCAGACAGGGCCCCGTGGAAAAGGGAACGTGCAGATGTGTGTGGGCTGTAAAGTGAGTGAGTGAACTCTCAGCCCACGTGTGTGAGTGGTGTGCACACGATCTGCAGATTCAGGTGGCCTCAACGGTTAACTCTAAAATGTGGCCACAATGGCTAGATTCTTAAGGCACGTGGGCGTAAGTCATGGGTGAACATGGATCGACCAGAGAGTTGGCCAGCCAACTGCTAGACCATGACTGCGCCCCACGTGGCCAATGTTCATGCATCAAGAGGCAAGTGGGTGTTAGTAGGCTACATGTGGCGTGCAGAGGGCCAAGTCTCCGCCCAAAAATTGTGGAAGTCGCTGTAACGTGGCTTTTAGCATAAAGAGTGTCCCGAAGTTGATCCTTAGTGCCTGGGGGTGTCATCCACACATTGTAAATTTTGTCTATAAATAGTGAGGCCCTGAGACACCAACTCACAAGTGATGAAGTGAGTGTTGTGGTGATCCATGTGAGGCAAAACTTGTATTCCTTTTGTGAATTAATAAAAGGTTGGAAAGTGGTTTCCGTAATTTGGTTTTGTGTGTTTGATTATTGGATCATCGTGGGTAAACACTTGGGTAGGCTGACTAGGTCGGTGGTTAGTGCCACACAGTGGCAGACTTTCGGTGAAAATTTTGGCCCCCGTGACAACTGGTATCAGAGTCGAGAACGACGGATGTTCTTGGAACCGTTACTATGAATGAGTTGCGTGAAAGAGTTAGTCGCTTGGAGGACTTCATTGGGAATCCTCAAAGCGATGATACGGTGAGTCTTGTGGTGCAGGTGGCACGTCAGGCGGAGTAAATGGTAGCCTTAAACACGGTTCGGTCTGACACATTGCGAGAAATAGAAGAGCAGTTTTCCTCCATGATGCAGGACTTCATCACCATGATTGACTTCGTGAAGGAAAACTCGAAGAGACTAGAGGATGAGATAAGTATCCTCAAGAGGGTCGTGGCGACCCCTCAGGCCGTGGATGAGGCCCCTTCGAAGATGAAAGTTCCAGAACCTAAGGCATTCAACGGTGGCCGTAACGCCAAAGAACTGGAGAATTTCTTGTGGGATATGGAGCAGTATTTCAAGGCAGTTCATATTCCAGATTGTGAAAAGGTAACCATAACTACCATGTATTTATCTGGTGATGCTAAACTATGGTGGCGGACCCAGATGTCAGGAGAGACAAGGGCTGGCAAACCTCCGATCGAGGATTGGGAAACGTTAAAGAAGGAACTAAAGGACCAGTTCCTCCCATGCAACACCGCATGGATTGCACGAGAAGCACTCAAGAAGCTTCAACAGACGAGTTCTATTCGAGAGTATGTGCGGGAGTTCAGTTCTTTGATGTGGGACATCAAAGACATGTCAGATGCAGTCAAGCTATTCAACTTTCTATCAGGCTTGCAAGCATGGGCACATGCTGAGTTGCAGAGACAAGGCGTGAAGGACCTTCCTTCATCCATTGCTACTGTAGAGGGCTTAGTCGACTTTAGACCCACCACAACTGCCTAAATTGGTGACAAAAAGAAGGGTCATGAAGGCAAAAAGGGTAAAAGCCCCTCTAAGGATTTTAAGAAGTCTGAAGGGAAGGGTAAAAAGATGACCGAGCAAGGTGAGTCCAAGGGAGGCAAGGAGGAAG
>CM046331.1:5694010-5702310 GCA_025403435.1 Artocarpus heterophyllus | reverse complement strand
CTTTACGTTCATATTCGTTGAATGTATGATAAGCAAACAGTAGTCTGAGACTGTCAGTCTAAACCTTAAGAGTTGGGCATATGATGGGATGATTATGCGGTAGACACGACTCTTAAGGTGATGGTCTAAAATATATGATCCGCAATCGAGGGAATAAAGTTGGGCGCTTTATTCATGAAAAGATTGTTATGTTGTCTATATCCCTTTTGGGAGATGGTTTGTCTTGGCCATCGGAGTTGGACTCCGTGAATAGAAACATTGGCGCGTTGTCATAGGTGACGATGTGTTGGATCGGGACATAAAGTGAATTGATTTGGATTAATAATTCTGTCTTGGCAAATCGATTCACTTTAGACAGTCGTTTGTATTGTATCTTAATCCTGAGATGAATAATGGGCCCGTTGTCTCGACTTATGTCTTTTGATGTACCAATGGGTGACTCCCACATCTCTATAGTGGCATGCATGCCGGTACGTTGGAGGTATGACTCTTGATAGCGTAGACTTGTTATTCATAGATATGGAATCCATAGCTCCTCTTTAGGAGTAATGATATCCTCTTATATGCGTTGTCCTGTAATTGGAAAACTGGAGCGCTCAACCATTTGGATACATAGGTGTAACCGAATGGTATACTATCTTTGGATGGTAAGTTTTCTAATGGTGAGACAATGGAACGTAAGATAAAAATAATCGGGAAGGTAAGACAGAACTTGTCCTTAAGCCGATTATGGATGATCATATGGGGATGCGACACACTATGATATGTCATGGAGACTTAGCTACATGAGCTTCGTAATTCTATAAAGTTCGAGAGTGCAGCTCCAAGCTTTTAGTGGAGTAGCGTTGGAGTTGATAATTGTGAAATGTATATCTGGGATATTGGGTTTCATAGTTATCATGAGCTTGAACTTTATAGGTCCATTTTGGTCCCCTTTGCTAGCTCACAAAGTCCTGTAACGACACGGCGTGCTTTTCCAATAATTGGTGACTTATGTCGGATTTATCAGATTGGTTTAAAATTTATAAGAATCAAATAATTCATGTCTGTTTATCGGTTGAATTAATTTTGTAAGAAATTAGTTCAAGATGAACTTGTTGAATTATGGCGTTCGGATAATTCTTGTCTGTTTATCGGTTGTTTTAATTTTGGACAATTAGAACAAGATAAACTTGTAGAATTATTTTGAATTGATTTATTTTCTTAGAGATTATCTTGATAGAGTTTGTTTTGATCAGATATCTTTTCTATTGGGCTATTTGAATCAAAACTGAGACTTTATCCTTTAGAATCTCGGGTGGAAAATAAAAGATTTGCGGAGATTTTTTCTCGGCAGTTCGGCCTGCCGATCAGAAAGTTCGGCCTGCCGAACTGGCCAGTTCGGCCTGCCTATCTCACAGTTCGGCATGCCGACCGCGACAGCTAAGATTACGCGTTTTTCACGCGTATCTTATCAGATATTGATCCAAACTTGATTCTGTTTCGATTTTTGAGACCTAATCTGATATGGACTGACCCCAAGGACCAATAGGTATAAAAAGGGAGTGAGTCTAATGATTTACTCAGATCAATTTGAGAGATTAAGAGTGATACTCTTCTAGTGAGCATCTGAAAACTCCCTGAGAGCTTTTGTTCACAAATCACGAACACTAGCTTTGGGTTCTCTCTATTGGTTGGAAGGAGAGTCACCGGTGGAAGAGCTGTACGTGTGAGCCCACACTCACTCCGGTTGTGGATAGAGAATAGCAAAGAAGACCAGTTGGTTGAGGCTCTTCTGGAACGTTACTTCTCTACACAGGTCGCGGAGGTTCTTCGGCACACTGAGGTTAGTAAGATCTGTTTAATTTATACATATAACATGTCATACTTGTATTTTGGAAAATACTCTGATGAAAATTTTTAAAAATTCCGCTGCGCACTTTGTTTCCAACAATTGGTATCAGAGCCGATGTTTTTACATAAATTTGCAAGTTTGTGATCATGTTATATGCATAAATTTTGTGATCTTAATCTCTCCAATGCTTGAATTGAATTTTATAGAGAGATGGCACTCTAGGTTTCTATATAATATATATGTTGTCATGGATTATGTGGTGAATGTTTATTAATTAATTATGGTTGATTAAATTGTTGTTTAATTATTTATTAATTAATTAATACCGGTTATGGTTCCTTAGAGGTTAGAATGTGTATCTAAGTTTTTCATGTAATTAGATGGCGGACTAT
This sequence comes from Artocarpus heterophyllus, assembly GCA_025403435.1. Lineage (NCBI taxonomy): Eukaryota > Viridiplantae > Streptophyta > Magnoliopsida > Rosales > Moraceae > Artocarpus > Artocarpus heterophyllus. Next base: position 5,700,084 of record CM046331.1, on the reverse strand, counting down.
CATCTCCGTCTAGGAATTATTATTTAATTTGTAAGAATTTTGTAATTAAATAATTATTCGGAGAAGACGGAACGAGAAGTCGGAACTCAAAGATTGATGATGGCGTCTCCAGGTATTTCCTGAGTCTCTAATTTTATGTTTTGAATTGTTGAAAATAAAATTGATGAATTGCATTAAAATTGTATTTTCTGGATCGAGGGTTTTCTGCTCGGTCGGCATGCCGGACCTCACAGTTCGGCAGGCCGAAGGTCACAGATCGGCAGGCCGGACGTACGGTCCGGCAGGCCGACAGTGGGGCAGAAATTTTGGTGCTCTGCCGGCAGGCCGAACCTTCATGTTCGGCAGGCCGAACCACCATGATCGGCAGACCGATCACCTAGATCGGCCTGCCGACAGAGAGCATCCAGGTGTCCAGAAAAGGTGCAATTTTTGGTGCAGTTTTAATTTTATTTTTGGGACGATTCTGAGAAACATTAAATTTGGATACGACCGGAAATATGAAGTGTTCGATTCATACGGGATTGAGGACTTGAAGATGGATATTACATGAAGAAGGATACAGCTTGAGGATTCAAGGATGAAGAATCGATAAATGTCTCGATTATTCTCTTGTAATCTTATTTTTTCTATTCTCTAGGGTGGAACCATAATATTACGGTTATTATTATTATGCTTGTAGCTTTGCTTGATTGCTTTGCTTGTATGCATTATAATATGATTTACCATGTATATTGATAACATGTCATATAGAATAGGGAGTGCCGCTCATATTAAAATTGTTCATGCATAATTTTAAAATAAAACCTTGACTTCAAAAGATTGAGTGGGAGAAGGTTTTCGAAGAGAGAACCTAAGGCCTCCATCGTTGGTCCATAGGAAGAACATGATGGTCCCAACCCCTAGGAAGGGATTTCTATTATGTACCAGATTGGATCTCTAAAAGGATAAGGTATTTTAGTATGATTTATGGTTGCACACCCCTAGGTGGTGATTATAAATCATGGATAAAATATTGAAACGGTGGTTATACACTCACGTTAATTTTATTATTAACCTCCCCTAGGAGCTCTGTTAATAAAATTAATGGCCAAAGAAACGATTATTAGTATATGCTGGATCATACGGGTCCTGGATGGCATATATTAATCAGGAGGGGATCCGTGTTCCTGATTGAATTTGGCATGACTCCCCTAGGAGCTTGTTGAATTCTGAGTTGGGAATTATCGTTGTAAGGTTGTGATATTTTCAAGGTTTTGACACATAAACACATTTGTATGATTTTACATGATTGTGTTATCTTACTAAATTATTAAATATGTTTGCTTATGTTTGGTATATGATTCTTTATTGTAGATTGAAAATGTCTAAAAACGCTTTATCATCGATACTTGACAAAAACCAATTAACCGGTGAGAACTATAATGATTGGAAACGGAACCTGGACATCGTCCTATCCTTTGAGAAACTGAAGTATGTACTGACAACTCCTTGTCCTCCCGAGCCTACGGGAGACTCAAGTAATGAGCAATTCCAAGCGTACGAACGCTGGAAAGATGCTAATGATCAGGCCCGCTGCTATGTTATGGCTAGCATGAATAACGTGCTGCAGGCTCAACATCAGGATTATGAGACTGCGAAGCAGATCTTGGATAATCTTGAGGATATGTTTGGAGGCCAGGCCATAACAAAGCGGCAAGGGGCGCTTCGGAAACTCTTAAACTGTAGACAGAGACCGGGGACATCTGTAAAGGAGCACATGATGTTGGTCATGGGTTACCTCGCTGAGGCTCAAACCAATGGAGCCGACATCGATGCTGAAACTCAGATGACTATGGTCTTTGAGACTCTGTCTAAGGATTTTATTCCGTTTAGAGCTACTTTTAATCTGAGCAATAGACGGGATATGACCTTGACAGAACTGATGAAACAGTTACAGGAGTTTGAACTGCTGATCAGGGAGTCTCCTGCTGGTGGAGAGGCCAATATGGTAGCTGCTTCTGGTTCCAATCCTAACTCTGGGAATGGAAAGAAGCAACGGGCCAAGAGTGGTAAGTCTTCTATTCCTATTGCTACCAAGAGCAAGAAGAAGAAGAAGAAGAACCCAAAGAAGCTTAAGTGCTTCTTCTGTGGTAAGGTCGGGCATATAAAGAAGCATTGCAAGGACTTCCTTTCCAAGGGAGGTAGGTGTGATCTTCTATATTTAGAAACTTGTTTGGTTGAGGAATCCAGTGACATTTGGGTCATAGATTCTGGTGCAACTAATCATGTTTGTGTTTCTCTGCAGGGATTCAAAGAAACGAGAAGTCTACTTCGTGAAGACTTAACGCTTCGGATGGGCGATGGATCCTTGGTCTCAGCGGAAGCAGTGGGAGATGTCCATCTTTATTTTGATAATTATAGGAATTTAATTTTGCGAGATTGTTTTTATGTTCCTAAATTTAAAAGGAATTTAATTTCTGTATCTTCTTTATTTAAAGACTCCTACGTGGTATCTTTTAATGAAAAAGTGGTGATTCGTAAAAACAAATCTTTTATCTGTTCTGGATGGATGCAAAATAATCTATATTTTATCAAACCTAAGATGGACTTATTGCTTAATGCTGAGATAAATGATAATGACTCAAAAAGACTTAAAACTTCTCACTCTAATAAGACTTATCTTTGGCATTTGCGCCTTGGCCATATTAACCTAAATAGGATTCAAAGGTTGGTAAGGGATGGACCTTTAAGTCACTTAAAGGTGGAATCTATACCTCAATGTGAGTCTTGTTTGGAGGGTAAAATGACCAAAAGACCATACGGGTCTAAGGGCAATAGGGCCGAAGGGGTTCTAGAACTTGTGCATAGTGATGTTTGCGGACCGATGAACATCCGGGCACGAGGAGGGTATGAGTACTTCGTCACTTTTATTGACGATTACTCAAGATATGGGTATGTGTACCTAATGCACCACAAAAGCGAAACTTATGATAAGTTCAGGGAGTTTCGGGCTGAAGTGGAAAAGCAATTGGGTAGACCCATAAAGGCACTTCGATCTGATCGAGGTGGGGAATACCTTTCTGATGAGTTCTTGGGACACTTGTTAGAGAATGGGATTTTATCCCATTTGACTGCGCCGGGCACTCCGCAGCAGAATGGCGTAGCGGAGAGAAGGAATAGGACTTTGTTGGACATGATTCGGTCCATGATGAGTTATTCATCATTGCCTTTATCCTTTTGGGGATATGCACTACAAACCGCATGTTATCTTTTGAACAATGTGCCTTCAAAATCGGTCCCTAAAACTCCTCACGAGTTGTGGACAAGACAGAAGACATCCTTAAACCATATTCGCATATGGGGATGTCCAGCTCATGTCCTGTTTAAGGATCCGAATAAGTTGGAAGCACGTTCAGAAGTTTGCGTGTTTGTAGGATATCCAAAAGGGACTAAAGGGGGTTATTTTTATAACCCAAAGGAAAATAAAGTTGTGGTTTCAACTAATGCAACTTTCCTTGAGGAGAGTTACATGAACAACTTTAAACCTCAAAGCAAAGTGGTGCTTGAGGAGTTGAGGGGTAATCCGTTTACTCCGGAGGTTCCGAACGAAACCATTCCGATCGGTGTAGAAAAACCAAACAAACCTGAACAACAACCACAGGGGCTTCGGCGTAGTGGGAGGATCGGGCGTCAACCTGAAAGGTATATGTTCAATGGGGAGGTCTTTTTGGCTGAACCGGATGAACATGACAGGGATCCTTATACTTACGCAGAAGCTATGGAGGATGTTGATTCAAGACTCTGGACAGAGGCCATGAACATTGAGATGAAGTCTATGGAGACTAATCGGGTCTGGGAGCTTGTGGATCTTCCCGAAGGGGTAAAACCCATAGGGTGTAAGTGGATCTACAAGAGGAAAAGAGGAGTGGATGGAAAGGTCGAAACCTTTAAGGCTAGACTGGTAGCTAAGGGTTATACGCAAAAGGAAGGAATCGATTATGAGGAAACCTTTTCGCCTGTAGCCATGCTTAAGTCCATCCGGATTCTCTTGTCCATAGCTGCCGCTCTCGACTACGAGATTTGGCAGATGGATGTCAAGACGGCTTTTCTGAATGGCTATCTTGATGAGTCCATTTATATGGAACAACCAGACGGGTTCAAGGTCACGGGTCAAGAGGGTAAGGTTTGTAAGTTGCTAAAGTCTATTTATGGACTTAAGCAGGCTTCTCGTTCTTGGAACATAAGATTTGATCAAGTGATCAAGACTTATGGGTTCTCACAAAATGTGGATGAACCATGTGTTTACAAACACATTAAGAATGGGAAGGTGGTTTTTCTACTACTCTATGTAGATGACATTCTGCTAATTGGCAATGACATTGGGGCGTTGTCATCGGTCAAATTATGGTTGACCAAGCAGTTTGACATGAAGGACTTGGGTGAGGCTAATTTTGTTCTCGGTATCCAGATCTTGCGGGATAGGAAGAACAAAATGATAGCTTTGTCACAGGCCGGCTACATAGATAAAATTCTCAGGAGGTTTGCAATGCAGGATTCCAAGAAAGGTGGGCAACCATCTAGGTCTGGAATTACTCTTTCTAAGAAAGACTCTCCAAAGTCTTATGAAGAAAGAGAATACATGAAGAAGGTGCCTTATGCTTCGGCAGTGGGTAGTCTCATGTATGCCATGCTTTGCACTCGACCGGATATTAGCTATGCGGTCGGGATTGTGAGTCGATTTCAGGCGGATCCAGGACCGAACCATTGGGTTGCGGTAAAGCATATTTTCAAGTACCTGAGAAGGACTCGAGGGTATATGCTTGTGTATTCGGGTGAGGATTTAACTCCTCTAGGATACACTGATTCGGATTTTCAATCCTGCCTGGATTCTAGGAAATCGACTTCAGGGTTTGTGTTTACTCTGGGTGGCGGTGCCATCAGTTGGAGAAGTGCGAAGCAAGATTGCACTTCGGATTCAACGATGGAGGCCGAGTATGTGGCGGCTAGTGATGCTTCGAAAGAAGCAGTGTGGCTCCGCAAGTTCCTTGGGGATCTTGAGGTAGTTCCTGGTATGGATAAAGCGGTATCACTGTACTGTGATAACAGTGCGGCGGTAGCTAATGCTAAGGAACCAAGATTTCACAAGAAGAGTAAGCATATTGATCGGAAGTATCATGTGATAAAGGACTTCGTTGAGAGCGGGCATGTCACGGTGTGCAAGATCGCGTCAGAGGACAATTTAGCTGATCCATTTACGAAGACACTTTCTGGGAGAGTCTTCGAAAGGCATGTGGAAGCTATGGGGATGCGAAATTTGCAGTATTTACTCACTTAGTGCAAGTGGGAGATTGTTAGACATGTATGCTCTAAGGAGTAAAAATGTAATACGTTTTTGGAGACATTTTTATCAATAAAGAATTTATTCATTTATATATACCAAATATTGTCCTCTTTACGTTCATATTCGTTGAATGTATGATAAGCAAACAGTAGTCTGAGACTGTCAGTCTAAACCTTAAGAGTTGGGCATATGATGGGATGATTATGCGGTAGACACGACTCTTAAGGTGATGGTCTAAAATATATGATCCGCAATCGAGGGAATAAAGTTGGGCGCTTTATTCATGAAAAGATTGTTATGTTGTCTATATCCCTTTTGGGAGATGGTTTGTCTTGGCCATCGGAGTTGGACTCCGTGAATAGAAACATTGGCGCGTTGTCATAGGTGACGATGTGTTGGATCGGGACATAAAGTGAATTGATTTGGATTAATAATTCTGTCTTGGCAAATCGATTCACTTTAGACAGTCGTTTGTATTGTATCTTAATCCTGAGATGAATAATGGGCCCGTTGTCTCGACTTATGTCTTTTGATGTACCAATGGGTGACTCCCACATCTCTATAGTGGCATGCATGCCGGTACGTTGGAGGTATGACTCTTGATAGCGTAGACTTGTTATTCATAGATATGGAATCCATAGCTCCTCTTTAGGAGTAATGATATCCTCTTATATGCGTTGTCCTGTAATTGGAAAACTGGAGCGCTCAACCATTTGGATACATAGGTGTAACCGAATGGTATACTATCTTTGGA
>CM046331.1:5676510-5686510 GCA_025403435.1 Artocarpus heterophyllus | reverse complement strand
TGGTGATGGTTTACAAAGCGATCAAACCATGCTTGTTACGAGGCATTAACCGCTCACCCGACTGACCACAAGTCCCAAGAGTGTCATCACGCTTAACTTAAAACTTCCAAATCGTTGGGTGTTCGATTCCTGAAGGATATGTTAACCAAGTGATGGTTTGTGCACATCAAAGGCTGATTTCCCGATCGTGTTTGTGTGATTGCGTTCGTTGGGACTTGTACATGCTTGTTACACGGCGTTCAGTGCTCAAACACGACAAGCACAAGTCCCCACCTGGCTTGTTAAGAGGAAGCCTAAAAATTTAAGGAAAATAAGCAGAAAGCAATGCCCTGGACGTGTAGATCTCAAAAAGTTATGCAAAAATGACACCTCATTCGCCCAAATCGGACACCCGGGCGAGAAGTTATCCCCTCACGACCCGTTTGCCACGCTACAAGGCCCCATGGGCCCTTGCCCGGGCCACCCCGAGCCCACACACACATATTACGGCGTGGCATAAGCCTAAGGGTGGAACAAGGCCCCCCCATTGGCCTAACACCCTTGATGAGGCCACCTTGCACGCGTATGAATGCCACGTGGGGCTTTGCCCACCCTTGACGATGCCCTTAGCTCGCAGATGGGGCATGGTTGAGGCCCCTGTAAGCGGATGGTGCGTGTGTAAGGCCCCATGTGTGTTCAAGGCCATGGACAAGGGCCCCCCCTTGGGCGCACACCTTGGGCCTTCGTGTGGGGTGCATGGGGGCTCATAGGCAGGGCCGCCCCGGGCCGCCGTCGGGTGATGGTTGGCTACCACGGTGGTGGCGGCGGAGGAGATGGCGGTGGTGGTCTAATGAGCTGAGTCTCGTCTCTTTAACAAGAAGCCATTGCGATGCTTGTGTCCATGGTATGTTGCCCATGTTGGGTGTCTCTTGGATGCTTTATGCACCGCAATGGTGGATTGTTGGCTTGACGTGGGGAAGCTGTGTTTGCCTCGGTTGGGATGTTGACCTCGTCATGCATTGCCATGGCGTGGGGAAGCTTGGTTGCCTCGGTTGGAATGGCTTGGCCCTGTTGTACATGCGCAGGCCGGGCCAAATTTATCCTCACCAAGTTGACATTGTTGGCTTGGCGTGGGCTTCGTTACCTCAATGGGAAAGTTGACCCTCATTGGGCAATCAAGAGGCCACTAAAAGGCTTGTTGCCTCCAAGATATGTAGCCCATTATCGGCGCTTCTTGGTCCCTATGTGCTAATGTCGTGGTTGAATGTTGGCTTTGCGAGGGGAAGCTTGGTTGCCTTGACTAAGATATTTTTCTCATGTCAAGCGGTGCGGCCATGGTGCCTTTTGATGCGTTCGTGGGCCTCGTTTTAAATGGGGTTTGTGGGCATGTTTGGTGGTGTTGTGTCTAGCATACGTAATTGGCGTGTGGGTGGTGTTTGGGTTGAGCGTGTTGGCAGGCTCCTTGCTTGGGCAACAAACTGTTGACATGTCACCCTGTTTCAATTTGCCCCAAGAGCAAATAATATGTGTCATTGGGCGTGACCCTTGGTTCCTGTGTTGCCTACCAATGTGGAAAGTTTTGTTTGGTTGCCTTGTTCCTCCTTGTGGCCCTGGGGTCTCAAGGTGGATGTTGAAGCAATCACTGTGGCGCTGAAGCAATCCTTTTGAGGTGGCTTTCTTGGTCCATGGTTCTTTGCTTGTGCTCTCGGATGTGGAATATTATGCGGACAAAGGGCCTTGGCCTGTGGTTGTTTCAAATCTAGTCCCTCGACACGAACGACTCTTGTTACCTTATTGACCATTGTGTTCATTTGGTACGAAGTCGCAGAGGAATGTTACCTAGTTGATCCTGCCAGTAGTCATATGCTTGTCTCAAAGATTAAGCCATGCATGTGTAAGTATGAACTAATTCAGACTGTGAAACTGCAAATGGCTCATTAAATCAGTTATAGTTTGTTTGTTGGTACCTGCTACTCGGATAACTGTAGTAATTCTAGAGCTAATACGTGCAACAAACCCCAACTTCTGGAAGGGATGCATTTATTAGATAAAAGGTTGACGCGGGCTCTGCCTGTAGCTCTAATGATTCAAGATAACTCGACGGATCGCATGGCCATCGTGCCGACGATGCATCATTCAAATTTTTTCCCTATCAACTTTCAATGGTAGGATAGTGGCCTACTGTTAGACCCCCGAACTACGAACTAAGTCAGTGGTGGCAAATCTTGGACGTAGGTGGCCCATGTCCAAGGCAAGGGGGCATGTGGTAACCTCCTTTGCATGGTTCGGATAAGACCCAAAGGATCAGCATGCAAGCACAAGGTGGCCTTGGCCATTCATGTGGGTCAAGTGAGAAATGTGCATGCAGGTGGGTGCACATGCGTGGACATTCAGACAGGCACGCGAGCATTCAGACGACGTGCGAGCATCTCGGACGGGTAGTGAGACGTGCACGTGGGCATACGGACAAGCATGCGAGAAACTCAGGGGAAGCTAGTGGACAAAGACACAGGCAGGCAAGGCTGAGTGTGGGCTAAGTCTCGGTTCAGACAAGGCCCCGCAGAAAAGGGAACGTGTAGATGTACATGAGCTGTTGGGTGAGCGAACGAACTCTTAGCCCACGTGTGCGAGTGGTTCGCACACGATCCATGGAAGCAGGTGGCCTCAACGGTTAACTCTGAAACGTGGCCACAACGGCTAGATTCTTAAGGCACATGGGCGTAAGTCGTGGGTGAACGTGGATCGACCAGAGAGTTGGCCAGCCAACGGCTAGACCATGACTGCGCCCCACATGGCCCATGTTCGCGCATCAGGCGGCAAGTGGGTGTTAGTAGGCTGCACGTGGCGTGCAGAGGGCCAAGTCTCCGCCCGAAAATTGTGGAAGTCGCTGTAACGTGGCTGTTAGCATGCATAGTGTCCCAAAGTTGATCCTTAGTGGCTGGGGGTGTCAGCCACACGTTGTAAATTTTGTCTATAAATAGTGAGGCCCTGAGACACCAACTCACAAGTGACGAAGTGAGTGTTGTGGTGATCCGTGTGAGGCAAAACTTATATTCATTTTGTGAATTAATAAAAGGTTGGAAAGTGGTTTCCGTATGTTGGTTTTGTGTGTTTGATTATCGGATCATCGTGGGTAAACACTTGGGTAGGCTGACTAGGTCGGGTGGCTTAGTACCACACAGTGGCAGACTTTCGGTGAAAATTATGGCCCTTATGACAACTGGTATCAGAGCCGAGAATAGCGGATATTCTTGGAACCGTTATGATGAATGAGTTGCATGAAAGAGTTAGTCACTTGGAGGACTTCATCGGGAATCCTCAAAGTGATGATGTGGTGAGTCTTGCGGTGTAGATGGCACGTCAGGCCGAGCAAATGGCAGCCTTAAACACGGTTCGGTCTGACACATTGCGAGACATGGAAGAGCGGATTTCATCCATGATGCAGGACTTCATCACCATGATTGACTTGGTGAAGGAAAACTCAAAGAGACTAGAGGATGAGATAAGTATCCTCAAGAGGGCCGTGGCGACCCCTCAGGCCGTGGATGAGGCCCCTTCGAAGATCAAAGTTCCAAAACCTAAGGCGTTCAACGATGGCCGTAATGCCAAAGAACTGGAGAATTTCTTGTGGGATATGGAGTAGTATTTCAAGGCCACTCATATTCCAGATCGTGAAAAGGTAACCATAACTAGCATGTATTTATCTGGTGATGCTAAACTATGGTGGCGGACCGAGATGTCGGGAGAGACAAGGGCTAGCAAACCTCCGATCGAGGATTGGGAAACGTTAAAGAAGGAACTAAAGGACCAGTTCCTCCCATGCAACACCACATGGATTGCACGAGAAGCACTCAAGAAGCTTCAACAGACTAGTTCTGTTCGAGAGTATGTGCGGGAGTTTAGTTCTTTGATGTTGGACATCAAAGATATGTCAGATGCAGACAAGCTATTCAACTTTCTGTCAGGCTTGCAAGCGTGGGAACATGCCGAGTTGCAGAAACAAGGCATGAAGGATCTTCCTTCGGCCATTGCTGCTGCGGAGGGCTTAGTCAACTTTAGACCCACGCCAACTGCCTCAATTGGTGACAAGAAGGCAAAAAGGGTAAAATCCCCTCTAAGATTTTAAGAAGTCCGAAGGGAAGGGTAAAAAGATGACGGAGCAAGGCGAGTCCAAAGGAGGCAAGAAGGAAGCAGGCTATTTTATTTGTGGGGGACCACATATGGCCAAGAAATGCCCAAAGCGAGAAAGATTGAATGCTATTCAAGAGTCTAAAGGAGAGGAGAATGTAGGTGGATCTAGCACTTCACGAGTAAACCCTCTCCAACTCCTTAATACGGTTTCAACGGTTAAGTCAACCCCAAATAGGGGTCTTTTGTATGTAGCGGTGCAACTAAATGGGAAGACCATACGAGCTTTGCTGGACACAGGAGCGACCAGCAACTTCCTTTCCAATAAAATGGTGGACAAGTTGCGTTTAGTGGTAAAACAGAGTCCATGCAAAATCAAGGTGGTAAACTCGGGTGCTACTCTGGTCCAAGGTGTGGCCACAGCGACCCTTAAAGTTGGTGCTTGGGAGGGACAGATAAATCTTACCATCGCAGCCTTGGATGATTTTGAGTTGATCTTGGGGATTGACTTCTTCGTTCAAGCCAAGGCAACAATCATGCCTCATCTATCGGGTATGTTGGTAAATGAGGAACAAAATCCTTGGATATTCATGCTAACTTCTCTAGACAGGTCGAGAGTAAGTTAGAGATGCAGTCGGCTAAGCAATTTAAAAATGGGGTGAAAAAGGGCGAGATTACTTATGTTGCAGCCCTCGTGGAAATCAAGCCAGATCAGGTCGTCGAGGTGCCTGACGAAGTTGCAACGGTGTTGGAGCAATTCTCAGATGTGATGCCCTCAGAGCTGCCAAAGGAATTACCACCGAGGCGAGCTAGAGCCAAGTTCTAGGCCGCCAGCCCAAGCCCCTTATCGGACGGCCCCATCAGAGTTGGTCGAGCTGAGGAGTCAGCTTAATGAGTTGCTGAATGCCGGTTTCATACAATCATCAAAAGCCCCTTATGGTGCCCCTGTGCTGTTTCAGAGGATGCAGGATGGCTCATTGCGGATGTGCATAGACTATCGAGCCCATAATAAGGTGACTGTCAAGAATAAGTACCCGGTCCTCAATGCAGCGAATTTGTTCAACCGATTGGCAGGTGCGTCATCCTTCACAAAGCTAGACCTACGGTCAGGCTATTGGCAGTTGCAGATAGCCGAGAGGGATGAGCCAAAGATGGCTTGTGTGATGAGGTATGGCTCATTTGAGTTTTTGGTGATGCCTTTTGGCTTAATCAATGCCCCTGCCACGTTTTGCAACTTAATGAACGAGGTACTCTATGAATTTCTTGATCGGTTTATGGTTGTTTATTTGGATGATATTGTTGTTTACTCGGGATCCTTGGTGGATCATGTTAATCACTTGCGGCAAGTATTCTCATAGCTTAGAGAATGCAAGTTATTTGTGAAGAAAGAAAAATGTGAGTTTTGCATGCAAGAAATCAAATTCTTGGGCCATTGGATTTCCAAAGGCAATATTCGGATGGACGAGGACAAGGTGAAGGCAATCATTGATTGGCCTACGCCAACAAAGGTGCTAGACTTGCGTTCTTTTCTTGGCTTGGCAAATTACTATCGATGGTTCATCAAAGGGTATTCAAAGAAGGCGAGCCCTTTGATAGATTTGCTGAGAAAGGAGCAAAAGTGGGCATTGATAGACGCATGCCAAGAAGCCTTTGAGAAGCTGAAGGCAGCAGTTGCCTCGAAACCAGTCTTGAGATTGCTGGATTTTGAGCTTCCATTTGAGGTACACATGGATGCATCAAACCGAGCTCTTGGTGGAGTGCTCGTGCAGGATACCCACCCTGTGGCTTATGAAAGTAGGAAGCTTAAGGATGGTGAGTAGCGGTACTCAGCCCATGAGAAGGAAATGACGGCAGTGGTGCACTACCTTGACACTTGGAGGCATTACTTACTGGGAACGAAGTTCAAAGTGTTGACAGACAATGTGGCAAACACTTATTTCAAGACCCAGAAGAAGTTAACCCCAAAACAGGCCTGATGGTAGGAATTCCTGGTGGAATTCGACTTTGCATGGGAACACAAACCAGGCAAGCAAAACCAAGTCGTTGATGCCTTGAGTCGCAAGGAGGTGCAGGACTATGTGGTTGCATTGATGGTAGTGCAATCAACTTTTCTTGATCGAGTGAAACAGCAAGCTGAGGTGGATCAGGCCTATGTTCATCTCAAGAAGGAAGTTCAAGAAGGAGTAGTGAGGCGTTATTGGGAAGATGATGAACTCCTTTATGCCAAAGGTAATCGATTATTTATTCTTAACTCAGGTGGTTTGAGACAGGAACTTTTACGGGAGACGCATCACCCTCAATGGGCGGGACATCCAGGGAGAGAACGGATGATGGCACTCCTAACCCGTAGCTATTATTGGCCCAACATGGAGGAGGATGTTGAGCTATATGTGAAGACTTGTTTGGTGTGCCAACAAGACAAGACGGAAAGAAGGAAGGCAGCCAGACTATTACAGCCACTCCCGATGCCAGAAAAGCCATGGAAATCAATATCTATGGATTTCATTACGGGGTTCCCTTCAATCCAAGGTATGCTGTCAGTGTTGGTCATCGTAGATCGATTTTTGAAGTATGCAGTGTTCATTGCAGCCCCACATGAGTGCTCACCTATCGTGGCGACAGAGCTCTTTTTCAAGAATGTGGTGAAATATTTTGGTGTGCCTGAAGATATAGTCAGTGATCGTGATTCAAGGTTCACTGGTAAGTTTTGGATGGCTCTCTTTAACTTAATAGGTTCTAAGTTAAAGTTTTCTATGGCTAACCATCCACAGACTGACAGACAAACGAAGCGTATTAATGCTCTATTGGAAGAATTTTTAAGGCATTATGTCTCGGCGAGTCAAAAGAATTGGCTAGATTTACTTGATATGGCCCAATTCTCCTACAACTTACATCGAAGTTCTGCAACTAGAATGAGTCCAGCAGAGCTTGCACTCGGACATCAGCCCCTAACCCCATTGGAGGTGGCACGTTCCAAAGGGCGAGTTAGCTGTCCAGCAGCCTATCGCTTTGCGGAAGAGAAGCAGGAGTTGACACTATAGGCCCAAGATAGTTTGATGAAAGCAGCCAAGCGCATGAAGAAGTATGCTGATCAGCATAGGCGCCAAGTCGAGTACAATGTTGGTGACATGGTGTTGGTGAAATTGACCCCACAGATTTGGAAGAAGATAAGTAGCAAAACAGTGCATTGTGGGCTTCTTCCAAGGTACGATGGTCCCTTTGAAATTATTAAGAAAGTTGGGAATGTTGCTTATAGGCAAAAGCTACCACCTCGACTAAAGGTGCACCCAACGTTCCACGTGAGTTTTCTAAAGCCTTACAAGGAGGACTTGTTGAACGAAAGGCAACAGGCGAAGAGGGCTCTGCCTACTATCAGAAAACAATTTGACAAAATGGTGGAAAAGATCCTTGACCATCGAACAATGGGCATGAGCAAGAAGAATCGATGGACTGATTTTCTTGTGAAATGGAAGGGTGAAGAGGAAAACAGTGCTACTTGGGAGAGGGATGTTACCTAGTGGCAATTTGAGAAAGAAGTGCAGGAATACCTCAAGGCTATACCGATGAGGGCGTCGGCTTCATCCGGTGGGGGTGGTTTGTTAGACCCCCAAGCTTCGAACTAAGTCAGTGGTGGCAAATCTTGGACGTGGGTGGCCCATTTCCAAGGCAAGGGGGCATGTGGTAACCTCCTTTGCATGGTTCAGACAAGACCCAAAGGATCAGCATGCAGGCACAAGGTGGCCTTGGCCATGCATGTGGGTCAGGCGAGAAATGTGCACGCAGGTGGGTGCACATACGTGGCCATTCGAACAGGCACGCGAGCATTCGGACAGGCGCGTGAGCATCTCAGATAGGCAATGTGACGTGCGCGTGGGCGTGTGGGCAAGCATGCGAGAAACTCGAGGGAAGCCAATGGACAAAGACATAGGCAAGCAAGGCTGAGTGCGGGCTAAGTCTCGGTTTAGACAAGGCCCAGCGGAAAAGGGAACATGCAAATGCAAAAAAGGGCTATTGGGTGAGCGAGTGAACTCTCAGACCACGTGTGTGAGTGGTGCGCACACAATCCGTGAAAGTAGGTGGCCTCAACGGTTAACTCTGAAACATGGCCACAATGGCTAGATTATGAAGGCACGTGGGCATAAGTCGTTGGCGAACATGGATCGACCAGAGAGTTGGCCAACCAACAGCTAGACCATGACTGCACCCCACGTGGCCCTTGTTCACTCATCAGGAGGAGAGTGGGTGTTAGTAGGCTGCACGTGGCATGCAGAGGGCCAAGTCCCCACCCAAAAATTGTGGAAGTTGCTGCAACGTGGCTGTTAGCGTGGATAGTGTTTCAAAGTTGATCCTTAGTGGCTGGGGGTGTTAGCCTCATGTTGTAAATTTTGTCTATAAATAGTGAGGCCTTGAGACACCAACTCACAACTGACGAAGTGAGTGTTGTGGTGATCCGTGTGAGGCAAAACTTGTATTCCTTTTGTGAATTAATAAAAGGTTGGAAAGTGGTTTTCGTAAGTTGGTTTTGTGTGTTTGATTATTGGATCATCGTGGGTAAACACTTGGGTAGGCTGACTAGGTCAGGTGGCTTAGTGCCACACAGTGGCAGACTTTTGGTGAAAATTTTGGCCCCTGTGACACCTACTATGGTGGGGACGGGTGACGGAGAATTAGGGTTCAATTCTAAAGAGGGAGCTGGAGAAATGGCTACCACATCCATGGAAGGCAGCAGGCATGCAAATTACCCAATCCTAACATGGGGAGGTAGTCACAATAAATAACAATACCGGGCTCTACGAGACTAGTAATTGGAATGAGTACAATCTAAATCCCTTAACGAGGATCCATTGGAGGGCAAGTTTGGTGCCAGCAGCTGCGGTAGTTCCAGCTCCAATAGCGTATATTTAAGTTGTTGCAGTTAAAAAGCTCGTAGTTGGACCTTGGGTTGGGTCGATCGGTCTGCCTCAGGTGTGCATCGGTCGGCTCGTCCCTTCTACCGGCGATGCGCTCTCGGCCTTAATTTGCTGGGTCATGCCTCCAGTGCTGTTACTTTGAAGAAATTAGAGTGTTCAAAGCAAGCCTACGCTCTGCATACATTAGCATGGGATAACATCATAGGATTTCAATCCTGTTCTATTGGCCTTCAAGATCGGAGTAATGATTAACAGGGACAGTCAGGGGCATTCGTATTTCATAATCAGAGGTGAAATTCTTGGATTTATTTGAGATGAACAACTGTGAAAGTATTTGCCAAGGATGTTTTCATTAATCAAGAACGAAAGTTGGGGGCTCAAAGACGATTAGATGCCGTCCTAGTCTCAACCATAAACGATGTCGACCAAGGATCGACGGATGTTGCTTATAGGACTCCGGCGGCACCTTATGAGAAATCAAAGTTTTTGGGTTCTGGGGGGAGTATGGTTGCAAGGCTGAAACTTAAAGGAATTGATGGAAGGGCACCACCAGGAGTGGAGCCTGCAGCTTAATTTGACTTAACACGGGGAAACTTACCAGGTCCAGACATAGTAAGGATTGATAGACTGAGAGCTCTTTCTTGATTCTATGGGTGGTGGTGCATGGCTGTTCTTACTTGGTGGAGCGATTTGCCTAGTTAATTTCATTAACGAACGAGACCTCAACCTGCTAACTAGCTATGCGGAGGATACCCTCTGAAGCTAGCTTCTTAAAGGGACTATGGCCGCTTAGGCCAAGGAAGTTTGAGGCAATAACAGGTCTGTGATGTCCTTAGATGCTTTGGGCCGCACGCGCGCTACATTGATGTATTAAATGAGTCTATAGCCTTGGCTGACAGGCATGGGTAATGTTTGAAATTTCATCTTGATGGGGATAGATCATAGCAATTGTTGGTCTTCAACAAGGAATTCCTAGTAAGTGC